>PVJI01034514.1:0-10409 GCA_004026765.1 Micronycteris hirsuta | reverse complement strand
TTATCTGGGGGAAAGCTGCCCTGCAGCTCTTTGTCCTGAGGTCAGACAATTCAGTTTCTCCCCATGTATCCCTGGTGCTGTCCCCGTGCTGGAGCTCAGAGTGACTTCAAGTGAGTCTGTACATGGGCCCTTTAAGAGGAACACCTGGGACTCCAGAAGCCCCCCATCACACTCAGCTACAATCCCCGCTGGTTTTAGCAGCCAGAAGTTAAAAGGACTTCTTTTCCTGGCACTGGAACCCTAGGCTGGGGTCCTGGTGTGGGGCTGGGACCCCTCACTCCTCAGGGGGGACCTCCACAGCCAAGTTATCACTCCCGATTTTTATCCACAACATGTGAGTATACACCAGCCTGTTCTCCATCTCTGCCCCTCCTATTAGTTTCAATGTGGCTGCTTCTTTATATCTTTAGTTGTAGGACTTCTATTCAGCTAGATTCCAGGTGGTTCTGAATGATGGTTGTTCTGTAGTTTAGCTGTAATTCTGATGTGGTTTTGGGAGAATGCATGTGTCACATTTACTTATGCAGCCATGTTGACCAGGATCCTAGATTCTCTTTTCATTATCTTAATGGTACCTTTTGAAGCAAAAACGTTTTAAATTTTAATGAAGTCTAATTATCTTATTTGTACGTAACTGCATGGAATCTGTTTCCTTATATATAATTTTTAAACCTGTTTGGGGAGAGATTCTTTTTGTAGTTTCTGCCTTTTATGTCAGGATAACACTGGTCTCCTAAAATGTGTTGGAAAGTAGTCCCTCCCCCTCTATTTTCTGAAAGGGTTTGTGTAGAATTAGTATTATTTTTTCTTAAAAGTTTGATAGAATTCACCAGTAAAGCCATCTGGTCTGGGCTTTTATTCGTAGAAAGATTTTTAGTCATTGATAAAATTTCTTTCCTTTACTTACAAATATTCCAATTTTCTATTTCTTCTTGAGTTGGTTTTGGTAATTTATGTATTTTTAGAAATTTTTCAATTTGTGTGAGTTGTGAAGTTTGTTAGCATAATTTTTTAGTAATTTTTTTAAAATTCTCTTTTAAGAACCAACTCTTTGATTCATTGATTTTTAGTTTTCTATTTCAATGTTTTCCCCACTGATCTTTACAATTTTCTCTCTTCTACTTACTTTATGTTCGATTTACTTTTCTGTCCACTCAAGGCAGAAGCTTGTATTAATGATTCTAAATCTTTCTCTTTAAAAGCATTTAAAGCTATAAATTTTACTAAAAGCAATTCTTTAGCTGAATTCAGTAAATTTTGTTGTGCTGTGTTTTCTTTTTTATCCAGTACAAGATATTTATTTATTTCCCTTGTGATTCCTTCTCTGCCCTATAGGTTACTTAGAAATGTGTTATTTGAAGAACACTGGGGACTTCCCAAATTCTTCTGTTGATTTCTAATAATTTTTCTGTGTAGAAAAACATGTTTTGTATGATTTCAGTTCTTTTAAAAGTACTGAGACTAGTATTATGGCCTAGTGCTTGCTTTTTTTTTTTTTTTTTGCTTAATTTATTTTGGAGGACTTGACATGTATTAGTTCAGAATATATGTATCCTCATTATTTTTAATAAAATTTAATCAGATACCCACTAATGGATATTTTGGTTGCTTTTACTCCTTTCTATTACAAAGAATGATGTATCTTTATACGTTTATCTGTCTCTGCATCAGAGAGTAAGTATATAGCATAAATTTATTCTTTTCTTCAACAAATATTTCTTGTGTGCCTACTATGTACTAGGCATATTTGGACACTGGAGATAAAGCAACAAACAGAGCCAACCACATTCTTTTTTTCACTGAGTTGATATTCCATTAGACAGAGACAACAAATAAATGGCAAAAAAAAAATATGTCCTGTGTTACATATCTCCTATTCCCCTGGAATTTATTCTGGAATATTAACTTTATAACCAGTTGCATTACTGAGTTATCTTATTGTTTCTCGTTGGTTTTTTTTTTTTTTTTAAGTTCATTTCATGGGATTCGGAGGCATACAGTCATAACACCTACAAATAACAATCACTTTGCCTTCTCCCTTACTATTTGCATACCTCTGATCAGTCTTATCTAATACATTTAACTGTTATTTTATGAACACTGTGGATTAATAGTGGGGAATATGGAAATTTCTATCTTATTTTTGGTTTATACAGTTAAACATAATACTGGCTTTTTATTTGACATGAATATTTATTGTGTTAAGGAAATATTTCTCAATTTCTATTTCATTAATAATTTTTGTTAAAAATGAATACTGAATTTTATCAAAAGCAAAAAAAAGATATCTATGGAGATGAACATTATTTTCTACTTTGACTTATCACTTTGATGAATTGCATTAAGTGATTTATTATTGAACTAGCTTTTCATTCCTGAAATAAACTATATTATGCTTATAAAGTTCTATATTCTATTTTTATATGTAATTTTGCATCAACATTAATATTTGAGATTTGTCTGAAGGGGTTTTTTTTAGGTTCTGTTTTTTTTTTTACTACCAGATTTTACTATTGAAGTTATAGTAGATGTAATAAAAGCAGTCAGTAGTTTTTCTTCTCTCTCTGCTTTAGAATAATTCAAGTTCTCTATTCCTTGAAGGTATGATATAATACAACTTTGAAATTACCTAGTTCTGGTGGGTTGGGTTGGTTTTGGATTTGGTTTGGTGGGAGAGAGGTACCCTTTTACAACTTTTCTCATTTTTCCCATAGCATTTAATCTTAGAGTTTCTGTCTTGCCTGAGCTCAATTTTTATAATTTATATTATCTTACAGATGTTCTCTTTTATTCATTATTCCAAATGTATTTCAATAGAATTAAATCAAATATCCTATATTTTTTTCTTTTGCTTTCCACTTTACCTTAGAGTATTTCTATTCGCACATCTTATTGGTGCTATTTTCTTGATTAGGTTGGCTAACTGTCTTTCTATTTTAATGGCTCAAGAAGCATGCAAGTTTATTTATAGTTTGTTGGCCAGTGTTAACCTACTATGGGATAAGAAATTATTACTCTTCCTGTCCAAGAGGCTGTATTTTGATGTCTGGAGTAAAGCAACTTCAGTGTGATTACCATAATCAACCCTTGTCAAGTATTGTACTCTATTTATATTAAAATGCAACAAAGTCCCCTATTTAATTTGTGAACTTTACATAAATTACAGCTGATCATTATTTTAAATTTTTCTTTTATGTTTCTAGAAAACATGACCTTAAAAGCTTTCACTAGATCAGAATATTCCTTTCTCATGCTGACAACATAATAATTAACTGATATCAATAATGAACATCTCTTTCTGTTACATTCAAACAAAATTCAGAGTATTTGAGAGGCAGTATAAGCTATATCAGAGCTGTGTTTGAGGGCAAAGCATAAAAACTAGGGATACAGAGAATTTGTGTCTATGTAGAAAATTCTGCTTTAAATTTTCAAAAACCATCTTATCAGACAGAAATGTAGTATCACAAGTTTTAAACTACATAGAGAAAATACTAAAAAGAAATCTATAAGAAGTATTGATTTTCTGCAGTAATAACATTTTTCTGCAAATTTGTTTAGAAATAGCTTGAAATTTGCATAAAAATTACAAGTACAGCACACAGAGCACCATATACCATTTGCTCACATTGCTATTAACATTTTGCTTCATTTGCGTAGTAGTGTGTGTGCGTGTGTGCGCACACGTGTGTGTGTTTCTGAATCATTTAAGACTGAGTTGCATACACCATGCCACTTTATCCCAAATATTTTAGTGTTTATTTCATGTCACCGCTTGTTTGGAGAAATATGTAAGCAGCCAGTTAGTTAAAGTTATAGACTATACTTTTTAAAAAGAACTTTGAATGTTAAAACTACAGTGACCACTACAACAGAAGCCTTAGGAAGTCATCAAAAGAGATTTTAATAAAAAAAAGAGACAGAGACAGAGACAGAGTGAGTCAACATTCACCAGGATCTGAAACAGGAATATTTTTGAGAGAATGAAAAGCATTAGTTATAATAAATGAGCACTATCCAGAGAGATTAGGTGAAAGTCAAAATGGATAACCCACAATCAGTATTAGGTAATCTAATTTTATACATCACTTCCTCCACATTTCACCATCCAGAACTCTGTTCTAGGTCTTACCTAGACCTAGGTAAGTCTCTGGGAGATGTTAGTATTCCTGTTTACCCAGAAACAGAAAATGGCTTGGGGTCACACATGTAGTAGATACTCTACCCTTGATATGTCTTATATGACTACTGATTATGTCAAAGCATAAAATGAAAACTTTTCTATAATATGACATTGTAATGTGATTTATTTTAAGCTTTTGAGGTACACTCAGGCCATTGGTGTACATTTTAAAATTCATAGGGTCTCCTTGTATTTCACTTCTCAACTCAACTTTCATGGATAAAGAAAGTTAGACTCATTTAAGCAACTGGTCCAAGTTCAATGAATGTATGTCTTGGCAAAGCATAAGTAATGTATGTTTCCCCAGATATAAGAAATATGAACAAATATTAATGACAAGGGAACCCATCCTAAGCATGGAAAATGCCATTGATCTCACAGGACATATACCAAAGTGGGAAATGGATGCACAGAGACCCTGACGGTGAGAGAGAGAGGATGAGCTACATGTAGAGTCATTGTCTCACCACTTAACAGTCACAGAAACAGAACTCGAGACTCGGTCTTCCGACTGTACTGTCAGTGAGTTTTACATTGTATCAGAAAGCTTGCATGGTGTCTACTTAGACATACAGGACTTATTTATCGATTTTCATTCACTTAATGTATTTGTTGAGGAGCTGTGCTCAGCGCCGCCCTAGGTGCTGGAAGCAGGACAGTAGTCAAAACAGTCCTGGGCGCGCACACACGGTTAGTCCTTATCTCCTACTTGGAAATTAGAGAATGAACAAAGGAATACATCTTAGAATCGAGAATGAAGAAACTGAGAAACAGGGTTAAAAAAAGGAGAGTGATGGGCATGGAAGATTGTTGTCTTATAGAAAGGATAGTCAAGAAAGACATCTGTGAAGAGCTAAAGAAAGCAAGGGAGCGAGCTGTGTGGAAATCCAAAGCAAAGTATCTCAGGCAGAGGGGAGGCCCCAAAACAGGGCTGTGCTTGATGTAGTCAAGTAACAGCAAGGGGCTCCTGTGGCTGAGACTGAGTGGGGCAGAGAGGGAGTGGAAATGAGTCGGGGAGATTGCTGGGGCTGTAGGGAGGCAGGTAATGTAGAGTCTTGTGTAGCCACGGACCACAGGAAGGACTTTCGATTTTATTTTTGAGTGAAATGGGAAGCCTTTGACATTTTTAAGCATAGGAATGATATGATATAACATTTAAAAAGATTCACAGTGGCTGCTGTGTGGAGCATAATCTCTTAGCAGGCCAATCTGGAAATAGGCAGACAAGTGAGTGGGCCTTCACAGCAATCCAAGTGAGAGATGAAGAGAGACTGGAGCAGGATGGCAGAAGGGGAGGCAGTAGCAAAGGGATTCTGAATATATTTCACAGGAAGAGCTGCAAGATTTGCTGATGGATGGGATGTGGAGTATAAGAGAAAGAGAGAAATCCAAGACCGCAGAGTTTTTGACCTAAGCAGCTAGAAGAACAGAGTTTCCATTCACTGTTATGATGAGTATGATGGATGCAAACCGTCATGGGGGCTTTGGGTTGGAATCAGGAGTCCGGTTTGGAACGCACAAAGCGTGAGCTACCTTTTAGCTATCCAAACGGAGATGGCTGGCACGTGAATGCTATCGAAAGCTAGAGACTGGATGAGAACATGCAGAGTGAGTGCTCATAAAGAAGAGAAACGTTCTGGGTACTGAGTCCAGGCAGCCTCTAATTTTAGAGGTCAGGAAGAGTGACCAGCACAAGGCTAAGAAAGCAGGACTTGTGAGGAAGGAGGGTGAACAAGAGAAAAGGGTGACTGGTAGCTTCATGAAGGGAAATAAACGTTTCAAGATGGAAGGTGTGAATAATTGTGTTATGTGCTCAGTAACAGGGGACTGAGAGTTTAACATTGGATTTGGCAACAGGATCACATATTTTGAGTTAATGTAATCATTTATGTCAGCTGAGAATAATTCAATTTTTTATCTGATTTACTAATTAGGGGGAAGTCAACATCAGTGTTTTGGTCACTTGAAATCAAAGCTTTTATGTGTTAATCAGTAGAGTGCATTTATTTGCAGGTACTATGCTTTTGAGGAAGAGCACCAGCCGACTCCTTACATAATTATCCTACAGACAAGTGACTTTTTCAGCTCTTTATAATAAAGTTCAAGTACCATCAAAATTAAAATTTTAAAGCTGAAGATTCTCTTTAATCCAAAGAATACCCCACTCCACCCCATCTCCCCACACATCAATCAGGTTACTATATCAATTATTTTATTTAAAAATATATCCGTTGGCCATTTCCAAATATAAATGGAAGAATGGACAGAAGCAGTGTTGTATAGATGGTAAGTCCAATATTCAATATATAACAAGATGTAACTGTTAATTGTCAATTTGGCATTAACCTTTTATTTACCCCACTTACTAAGTTGAGGATGCCTTAAGTGCAAAAAGGGACCTGTTAAGATTTACATTCCTATACTCACCAGTATAAATAATTGCTCTAGTGGAGATATACAGAAACACCAATTCAGAGAAACTACTAGTTTTTAAAATACTAGCTAATTTCCCTCAAAAGCAAAAACTGTATTTTATTTATCATTTTCTTCTCCGAGCTTGGCATGTGTGCTTGTTACATTATGTTACTGTGTTATGTATGACGTTAGGAAAAGGAGGGAGTCACCAAAAAAGCATGTGAGACAAATAATGCAGCTGAGTGTGCAAAAACCAGGCAAAATGATGTTTCTACTGATTTTCTTCTGTCTGGGCTTTTGAAGCAATCTTATCCTCCCTCCTTTCTGTTTGCTCATATACCAAATGTGTGCCAAAGTTGCTTCTTCCTTTTTATTCATTCCACAAATGTGTCAAGTGCATTCTAAATATGGGGACATTGGTGAACAAATTCTGTCATTGTTCTTACAGAGCTTACTTTAAATCTGATGGGTAATAACAGATTAATCCTGTAAATCTACTAACTGTGCTTATTATATGGCTGAAAAAACTGGCCATACAACAATGTCTTCACTTGGAAAAAACATACAAGCTTAGACATAAAAGGTCATTTAACTAGAATCAGCATATCAGGTCTTTAGTGTATTGGTGCTACTAATTCACATGGCTACTTTTAGCATGTCACTTAAGTTTCTGGCCACCAGCTCTTCATTTGCAAATTGAAAATAATCTGTAATATTCATATCATCTCAAAACTCTATGGTTCTTAATATTTCTGAATCATGGGCTTATTTATTGTTTTAAGATTTTATTTATTTATTTTTAGAGAGAAGGGAAAGGAGGGAGAGAAACATCGATGTACAAGAGAAACATCGATCATTTGCCTCTCACACTCCCCCTAATGGGGACCTGGCCCACAACTCAGGCATGTGCCCTGACTGGAAATCAAACTAGCAACCTTTCAGTTCACAGGCTGGCTCTCAGCCCAATGAGCCACACCAGCCAGGTCTGGGCTTATTTAGTTACAATTGTGCATTCATTCGCTGGGGAACCCAGGAGAAAGGAATTGCAAAGAGTAGTTTGTTTTTCATGTATTATCTCTAAATATATTTCTTGCCCCCTTCCAATCCACAGTGGTAATTTTCTTGAGCTCACACCCAAAAGTTTACTAACCTTAAACAAAACTTGACAGTAGCAGAATTTGAGACACCAAGAATGTCAGAGGAAAGAAAGGAAGAAGCAATGAGGTCCTAGCCAACAATTCTGAAGCTATAGGAAGATGAACAAATTTATTACATAAAATGTGTTCAATCAGCTCATTCAAATTATTTTTATGTGATGAGGGAGAATCTTAGTATCTTTTCATTGACTTTTTAAAAACTTATAAACTCAAATCTAAAAATGACCAATACACAATATATTTACTAGGTAAGTTTCCAATTCCCCTGGTTCTATAAATCTTAAAACTTTATTAGCCAAAAAATTAAGTCACATTCCTCACTATCTGCCACTGAAGTGTAATAAATTATATTTAGGAAATTATGCTGGTCATATCAAAAATGTGCTTGCCTCTAAAGTGCTAGCTGCTTATGCAGGAGAGCAGAAAGTGAAGTGGACTGAGTGCCGTGTAAGTTCTGCGCGGGAGAAACCCAAACGGTGCACCCAGATGACCCTGCCAGGAAGACTTGAATCACAGCACCTGCGTGCCTGCCCTTACTCGTTGAATAAATGAATAAAATCACCCACAGCATTACCTTGCATTAAAACACTATAAATTCATGTTCATTTTTTCATATTGCAGAATATGAAACCATACGGTTTTAATGGATATAAATTCTACCAAAGTGCAATGGAAATAATTACAGTTATTATACCATATTAAAATAAGTTATGTTAATTGCACTAAAATTTAAAGAAAATGTATTGTTTTGCCTCTTCTCCTAATTAATGTTATTTCACAATGTGTGGTACATTTATGGAGATTTTGTAGTGCATTAGATAAATCAGTTTAACATTTCCAGGAGAGTCAGTTTTAATGAGCATAATAATGCATTTCCGTTCAGAAACAGTTTTGTGTTGCAAAGCATCTTCTACTGGTAGATTGGAAAAAGTTGCACCAAAATGACAGTTCCACTTAAATTTGGAATAAAATTTAGTGAGGGAAGCATAGATGAATCCATTTTAGTTATGTTGTTATAAATTTGGAGTGAATGTTACATTTTAGCTACTTATTTTTTTCATATGTTAAAAAAAGCTATACAAACTACATATCCCAGCAGTAATGTGAGTTTGGGAGTCTGCTAAATCCCACATACAATACTTTGCCATTTGCCTTATAAATCCCACTCCTACATAAAGAAAATTAAAATTAAATTAAAATCATTAAATACATATTAATGACCACTAAAACACATGCATTGGACCCACATTTAGCTGAAGCTAATCCAATATCCATGATCCCTCATACTTATGGATCCGTTCCTTTCCCTGATGCCTCACAAATAAGCTTGTACCTAGACTCATCCTTTCCTCTTTCCCTCTGGAGTCAAAGCAAAACTTGTAGGTGCTCTATTCAAAGACACCAACTTCACCTTGCTCTGGAAGGAAGCCACTTCTGTCCACTCAGGGAATGGCTTTGTCGATATCACATCCTCATGGGAACTATTAAAACTTTTTTATTCTTTAGGAATCTTACCTTTAACCTATAAGCCTGCTGGAATTTATCTTATGCTTTAAGAATCTCTTCTTGATTCTGCATTACCCTCTAGCCATGCTCTTTCTCTTTTCTTTCATTGTCAGACAACTGTCTTGACATATCCATACATGTGCCTACTTATACTCCACCCTAATCCATAAATCATGTAAGACCGTTGCCTTTGAGGAATAGGACTTACTTAACATCTATGCTTTCTTACCTGCCTTGCACCGCTCAGCCCAGTGCTGTCCAGTTCCTGTTCCCATCACACGGCTGGAAATGCTCTCTGATAGTGACAGTAGCTTCCTATTTGTCCAGTCAGTGCTTCCCATTTCCTCCAGAATCTTTTCCCCCTCGGCTCCCAGGACGCCAGTCTCCACTAGCGGCCTGCAGTTCTCTGTTTCTTCTCACTCCTTTAACGAATTCTGTTCCTTTGTCCCCTCCTCAAAAACTGTGATTTCCCAGACTGTAACTTTGTCGTCACCTGACTCTACGCCTCACCACCACCATGACCGCTCACATAATCTTGTCAACTTTTATGCTTTTATTTCCCTTCTTACGACTCTCTGTGCTTCTCCATGGCCTCCAGAGAACCGACACCAACTCTATCTTACACCCAAACCCTTCATCATCTGGTCCACACCAGCCTCTCTAAACTCACATCACATTCTTCATTCCACAGCTATCCATTAAGCATCTACCATGTTTCAGACACCATCTGAGGTTACATGATACAGCAGTGGACAAAACAGACTTAAAATCCCTGCCTTCATGGAAGTTATATTTTCCTAGCAACACACAACTGTTGCTTTGTGCCTCATTGTCATAGCAAATTATTTCTTCCTGTGTAAAAAATTCCTTTTCTTCCATGTTTTCTGGCGAACTGTGGTTTTGGGTTTTGGGGGGGGGGGGTTGTTGTTTTTTTGCTACTTTTTTTTATATTTTATTGTTGTTCACTTACAGTTGTCTGCATTTACCCCCACCCCCACCCCCAGACAAACCCACCTCCCTCCCTTGCTTCCACCCTCCCCCTTGGTTTTGTCCATGTGTCCTTTGTAGCAGTTCCTGAATACCCTTGTCCTCATTATCCCCTTCCCCCTCCCCTCTGGTTACTGCCAGATTGTTCTAAATTTCAATGT
>PVJI01034513.1:0-10409 GCA_004026765.1 Micronycteris hirsuta | reverse complement strand
TTGTTAACAATTTGATTACAAGCATTTTAAATTGCGCATCTGATAGGTTGACTATGTTGTCATCCATTAGTTGTAATTTGTTGTGGTCCTTGTTTTTGGCCATTTTCATTCTTTTTATCTCGGTGCACTTGTCAGCTGGCAGATGCCTGCGACCTGGGTCTCTTTTTGGATGACGTTGCCTCTGGGGGCGGGGTCTGGGTGGAAGCAATGGCGGCCTTCGATCACCGCGATTACCGCAGGCTCCCATCACTCCTCTCCCCAGCTCCCCACCGCCTCCTCTGCCAGACTCGGTTCTGCTGGCTCAGCCCTGGCCTCTCTCCGGCAGCGTCGCTGGCTTGCGGGATTCACCCGTTGTTTGGAGCCACGCCCTGTTCAGGCACTGGCGGCCTGAGTAGCGGCGAGTGAGACCCTCCGTGAGCGCTGCTTCCTCCTCCCGTTTCTGCCCCGCTTACCGGCCTGGATGTTCGTCTTCTCCTACCTCCTGGGTGTCGGACTTCCCTTCAGTTCGATTCTGTCCGTTCTGGTTGTTTATTTTTTGCTACTGCATTCATTGTCTGGACATTCTGGATGTGCGGGCAGCGAGTGCGACCACCTACGCTGCCATCTTGGCGGAAGTGGGTAAATCCCATTATTAATTTGATTACTTTTTCCTTTAAGCAATAACTGTCTGTTAAAGAAAACTTTTATTCTTCATTCCTTTGTGGAGATCCAGATTTCCATCTAGTATCTTTTTCCTTGTAGTATAAATCTGCTGGCAATAAATTCTCTAAAGTTTTGTTATGTTTGAGATAGTCCTTATTTCATCATGGTTTTTGAAAGGTATATTTTGCTCGGTATAGAATTCAAGATTTGCTTTTCTTTTAGTACTTTACAGATATTACTCTACTGTCTTCATGCTTGCATTGTATCTGATGAGAAATATATCTTCCTTATCTTTGTTGTTCTCTATATAATGTGTCTTTTTTCCCTTGTCTGCCTTTAATATTTTCTCCTAATCCCTTGTTTGAGAAAATTGAGTTAGTATGTACTTTGGTGCAGTTCCCTTCATGTTTCTTGTGTTCGGCAACTACTGAAATTCTTGAATCTGTGGGCTTATCATTGTCATCAAATTTTTAAACTTTCAGCCACTGTTTCTTTAAATACTTTTTCTGTTTTCTGCTCTCCTTTGAGGACTCCAATTACAAATATACTAGATCACCTGAGGTTGTCTAACAATTATACAATTTACTGAAGAGTTGTTTTTCATTTTTATCAATATTTTGTTTCATTTTGTAGAGTCTCTGTGTTATGTCCTCAAATTTAATAATCTTTCATTCTGCAATGTCAAATCTGCTGTTAATCCTATTTAGTTTCCTTTCCATCTTGGACACTAGAGTTTGCATCACTAGAAGTTCAATTCTTTTTAATCTGTCAATATTCAAACTTTCTCTACTTCCTTGAACATAGAGAATATGAGGTCTGTCCAGAAAAGTCCAGCCATTGTTAATATAATGAGAATGATTTGAGTGACATCGATATAACCTGGCAACAAAGGAGAGTGGACTGGAATGCACAAGCATTAACGATGAGGACTTCACTGTACTAGGCAGTGGGGGCGGTAGATGTCATGGAGTGAGCATGTGTACTCTGTGGCCATCACATTCAAAATGACTGAGCGAATAAAGCAATGAATCTGCATCAGATTTTCTGTGAAGCTTGAATATTCCTCTACAGAAACTGTTCAGATGATTCAGAAGACTGCAACTATGGGCAACTGGTGATTGGCAGCCTCATCAGAACAACCAATGCACCTGCTCATGCATTACAGCTTGTGCAGACTTTTTTTGGCAAAACATCAAATCACCCAGGTGATTCAGCCTCCCCTACAGCCCAGATTTGGCATCCTGTGACTTCTGGTTTTTCCAAAACTAAAATCACCTTTGAAAGGGAAGAGATTTCAGGCTGTCAATGAGATTTGGGAAAATACGATGGGACAGCTCATGGTGTGGGAGAACTGTGTGAGGTCCGAAGGTGCCCACTTTGAAGGGGACTGAGGAGTCATTGTCCTGTGTACAGTGTTTCTTGTTTCTTCTTTGATAAATGTCTCTATTTTTCATGGTACATGGCTGGATACCTTCTGGACAGAACTCACATAGCTGTAACTGTTTTAATGTCTTTGTAAACTAAATTCTATCATTTGTGTTATTTCCAGGTGTGTTTGTATTGATTTTCTCACTGTGGATTGCATTTTCCAGCTTCTCTGCATGCCTGATCATTTCCAGTTGGATTTAAGACATTATGAATTTCACCTTGTTGAGCGCCAGATATTTTTGTAATTACAATATTCTTGAGCTTTGTCCTGGAATCAAAGTTAAGTTACTTGGAACTAGTTTGTTTTTTCAAAGCTCTTTTAACTTTTGCTAGGTGAAACCAAAACAATCTTAATTTAGGGCTAATTGTGTCCCACTACTAATGCAGAGTCCATTGAAGTACTCATGATGCTCTGTGAAGCATGAGGCCTTTCCTCTGTACTTAGTGGGACTACAAAGTATTCCAGCCCTGTGTGAGATATTCAGTGTTCACTCTTTTCCTTTTCTGACATTTATTTCCCCTGCCTGGTTGCCGTTACCTTACAGGTATAACTAATACTCAGAAGATTTAAGCAAAGTCTTTGTATCTTCAGCTCTCTCTTTGGTACCCTGCCCTATAATCTACCTTGGCCAATCCAGACTGACTCCATTTCCTCAACTCAGAGACTCCTTGGCTTCACCTGGGTACCTGCCTACTGCACTGAGGCCTGAAAAAAATTTTTTCTCCTAACAGTAACTTGGGCCATATGTATAGCTCACCTCATTTGGTTCCTCTCTGTCACAGATCACTATCCTACACTGTTCAATATCTGAAAATCACTGTTTCACATTTTTTGTCCAAATATTTAGTTGTTTCTGGTGAGAGGGCAAATGTGGTCCCTCTTATTC
Organism: Micronycteris hirsuta; assembly: GCA_004026765.1. Lineage (NCBI taxonomy): Eukaryota > Metazoa > Chordata > Mammalia > Chiroptera > Phyllostomidae > Micronycteris > Micronycteris hirsuta. The sequence continues at coordinate 7,452 of PVJI01034513.1, read as the reverse complement.
CATCATGATCAGAAACCCAGTGTTTTGTTTTGTTTTTTACAGCTGTGATTATAAACCTGTTGGAGGAAGAGGACAAACTAACTGCTCTGTAAATCTGATGGAAACTATTCACTACATTCCCCTAAAAAATGAGTGTTTCCTCTAAATTTCCAATATAATTTTAGGTAGGTTCACTGGCTCTTGTATCTAGTATGGGGGGCAATAGTTCATGGGTAAGATGTTTAACTCTTCATTTAGAGCAGTATGTGTTTTCCTTTTGAATTCTGAGTTGTCTGTTAATTTTTTTTATTGTTGTTCAAGCACAGTTCTCTCCATTTTCCTCCCCACCACTTACCCCACCCATCCTCACCTCCCACCCTCAATCCTACTCCCCTTTGGCTTTGTCCATGGATCCTTTATACACATTCCTTGATGACCCTTCGCCTTCTTTCTCCCATTAACCCTCTCCCTCCTCCCCTCTGGTTACTGTCAGTTTGTTCTTTATTTCCCTGCCTCTGGTTCTATTTTGCTTGTTTGTTTTGTTGATTAAATTCCATTTATAGGTGAGATCATTGATATGTCTTTCACTACCTGGCTTATTTCACTTAGCATAACGTTCTCCAGTTCCATTCATGTTGTCATGAAGGATAGGAGCTCCTTCTTAGTTTCTGCTGTGTAGTATTCCATTGTGTAAATGTACCACAGGTTTTTGATCCACTCATTCATTGTTGGGCACTTAGGTTGCTTCCAGTACTTGGCTATTGTAAATTGTGCTGCTATGAACATTGGGGTGCATAGATTCTTCTGAATTGGTGTTTCAGGATTCTTAGGGTATAATCCCTGCAGTGGAATTGCCAGGTCAAAAGACAGTTCCATTTTTAGTTTTCTGAGGAAATTCCATACTATTTTCCACAGTGGCTTCACCAGTCTGCATTCCTACCAACAGTGCACTAGCATTCCCTTTTCTCTACAACCCCTCCAGCACTTTTTGTTTGTTGATTTGTTTACAATGGCCATTCTCACTGGTGTGAAGTGGTATCTCATTGTGGTTTTATTTTTATTTATTTATTTTTTTAAGATTTTATTTATTTACTCTTCAGAGAAAGGAGAAGGGAGGGAGAAAGAGCAATGTATGGTTGCCTCTCACATGGCCCTCACTGAGGACCTGGCCCGCCACCCAGGCATGTGCCCCGACTGGGAATCGAACCGGGACCCTCTGGTTCCCAGCCTGCGCTCAATCCACTGAGCTACACCAGCCAGGCTCGTTGTGGTTTTAATTTGCATCTCTCAGATGGCTAGTGATGCTGAACATCCTTTCATATATCTATGGGCCCTCTGTATGTCCTCCTTAGAGAAGTATCTGCTAAGGTCCTTTGCCCATTTTTTAATTGGATTGTTTGTCTTCCTGGAGTAGAGTTTGTTAATTCTATCTTTCTTCTGTTACTAACATTTAATCACTTTTCTTTCACTAATTTTATCCTTGTTAGTGCTTTTTCAACTTTTATGTTTACTCTTTAAAAAAAAATTAACTTCTTGGATTATACAGAGTCCGGCAGAAGTAAGGCCTGCTTGAGTGTGGGTGGTAAGGTAATAATATGGGTGTAATAACTTATAGTTTTAATTTGAATGTTTTACCTAAAATGTCGTATGGTATGCTTGTGTGTGATATTGTTATGTTACAGAATTACATGCTTATGATTTTGCAATAAAAGATTTTGTAATAAAACGGGGCATTATTTGTGCCCAAACCTGTAGATTAAAAGCTGAAAGCATGGCTATGCAGTTCTGTGTAGTCAATCTATACTTTAAATGGGACAATAATTGCTTTTAAGCAATAAACCCTGACAATGCCCACCTCCTTTTCTTTTTTTTTTCCTGTTTCTAATCAGTTGGTTCTGCATTGGCTCTCTAGGCTCCCTTTCCTACAACCCCAATATTGAATACTCTAATAACTTCATAGAGCTACCACTTTTTTTTTGTTAAAGATTTTATATTTAGCCCTGGCTGGTGTAGCCCAGTGGATTGAGCACGGGCTGGGAACTAGAGGGTCCCGGTTCGATTCTCAGTCAGGGCACATGCCTGGGTTGCGGGCCAGGTCCCCATGAGGGCCATGTGAGAGGCAACCATACATTGCTGTTTCTCTCCTTCTCTCCCTCCCCCCTCTCTAAAAATAAATAAAAATAAAAATAAAAATAAAGGATTTTATATTTATTTTTATTTATTTTTAGACAGAAGGGAAGGGAGCGAGAAAGAGTGGGAGAGAAACATCAGTTGTGGTTGCCTCTCATGTGGCCCCCACTGGGGACCTGGCCCGCAACCCAGGCATGTGCCTTGACTGGGAATCAAACGGGCGACCCTTCGGTTCACAGGCCATGCTCAATCAACTGAGCTACACCATCCAGGGCGAGCTACCGCTTTTAATTGTTGCAACATTGTGGAGCTGTGGGAACAGTGTTTTTTAACTCATGTCATACACAGTCTAGGCCAGTGCTGTCCAACGTGAGCTACGTATGTAATTTAAAATTTTCTAGTAGTCAAAAAAGTAAAATTAATTCTAATATATTTTTTACATTTTGAAAAATTGAGGTGCAATTGATATAACATTATACTAGTTTCAGGTCTACAACATAATGTTTCAGTATATGAATATATTGTAAATCAATCATAATAAATCCAGTTATCATCCATCACCATACATATTATAAGTTTTGTTTTCTTGGGATATTTTATTAACCTATTGTATCAAAAATAACATTTCAACCTGTAATAAATATATAAACTTATTAATGAGATATTTCACTTCCTTTTAGTCTTCCTTTGGTACTTAGTCTTCAAAATCTCGTGTGTATTTTACACTGATAGTACATTCAATTGGGATACTTAATTTTCATCAGAAATACTTGATCTGTATTTATATTTAATTGAATATATAGCTGAAAAAGTTGATTCCCATAGCAAAGTTGTTCCAAATATATGTAAAAGTTTTCTAAATTAAAAAGCTAGTTTGCATTAGCTGCATTTCAAGTGTTCGATAGCCACATATTTTTAGTGGCTACTGTATTGGACAGCACAGGTGTAGGCCCTTTATGAAGAGCTACATATTCTATAATTTTCATGGTATTCATGTTTTCTCTCTCTACACACTCTCAAAAACACTGGCTAAATCTTTGTAAATAGACTTCATGACAAGAAGGGGTATGTCAGAATTTCAACTCAGGAAAAGACAACGTACTGCCTCTTTATTGCCTTTTAAAAACAATCATATTGCCTTTAAAAATAAGAGATGATTCTGGGAAGATGGCAGAGTAGGAAGCACCAGGAAAACAACAACCACTCTGGCAAAGTCCCTCTAATGTAACTATGAAGGTTTGCAACTTTCAAAAGAAAGCTTGGAAGGTAATTTGCAGTTCATTTAGGTCAATTTCTGTTCTTAGTACAGTACTATCCCCCATCACCACCCCCATGGCAGGCAGCTGTGCCCATGTTCTTGGAGAAGCTTGCACACACCTAGGGTGGGCAAGAAGGACCCTGACATCGAAATATTGGAGAGTTGTGCTCTGATCAGTGGTTGCTTCTCCTGATCTTAGAGGTACAAGGAAGATGGCAGCCATTGTTGCTGCACCTCCACCCATTGTTGCAAGGGTATGTCCCTTCAGCTGAAGTAACTTCAAAGGGATTTAAAGGCTCAGTATACATGTTTCTCTCCCTTTCATTTTACTCTATTTTTCCCCTCTTATGAGCCAGACATTAAAAGATTAGGACATTCAAAACAAACTGCATAGATAGGGGAAATTAGAAAATGACCACACATTCCCAGGGAAAGGCACAGGTGCAAAAAGACTTGAGTTTACACCTCAGGCTGGTCAGTGCCAGCCCATAATAATAACAAATAGTAAACTCTGAGGAAGGCTGAGAATCTGATTTTCAGAGATATAACAATATTAGATTCAAATGTCCAGTTTTCAACAAAAAAAGTCACAAGGTACACAACACAAAAAAATCAGGAAAGTATGGCCCTTTCAAAGGAAAAATCTAAATCAACAGAAACTATTCTTGAAAAAGACCTGATTGCAGATCTACTAGACAAAGACTAGAACAATCATCTTAATGATGCTCAAATAACTAAACATGTGGGGGAAGTCAAGAAAATCATGTATGAACAAAGTGGAAATATCAAAAAGAGATAAGAAATCTAAAAAGAAAACAAAAACTCTGGAGCATATAAGAGAAAAATTTCACTGGAAGGATTCAAGTGCAGGTTTGATCAGGCAGAAGAAAGAATCAGTGAACTTTAAGAAGATACAACAATGGAAAGTATAGTGTCTAAGGAACAGAAAGAAAAAAATTTGAACAAAATAAAGCAGAGGCTAAGGGTCCTGTAGGACAACATCAAGTGGACCAACATATATACACTGTGGAAATGCCAGAACACAGAAAGGGGCAGAGAGAATAACTGAAGAAACAATAGCTTAAAACATTAAATTTTATGAAAAACATGAAAATAAAAATACAGTTTCTGGAGAAAGCTTGGACCCCAACATCAAAGTCTGCATGCTGAGAATCCAGCTTCTGGATTCCTCTTTTGTCACTGGGTCTTTTCAGCATGGGGACCATGGTAGCAATGAGACAGAAGCACTACCTTGAGGCTGGTGCAGAGACTACAAGATAGCTTCCTGGGCCAGGCCCACTATCTCCTATGCAAAAAAGCACTTTTGAAAGAGCATGTCTATACTGTTTCCAGTTGTTGGTTCTGGATACCTCTGGAGAGTGCCTCAAATCCAAGCTCAATCTAATACCCCAAAACAAAACTTAATCAAGAAGGAAGAAATGATACATTTAGTTTTAAAAAAGCAAAAATCGTGGAAAAGTACAAAGACTCCAAAAGTGTATTGTTGATTATTTGTAAAACATGCAACAAAACAGTTAAATATCATGGTAAAAGTAGACATTTTCTATTAGCATTAAGGAGCAATCCTACCACTCCTACAAATAAACTCAGCCTGAAGACACCAGAAAAAAAGATTATTTAAGTTCTACAAACCTAAATTATGGTACATCTGGTTCCAAAGGCAAGACCCCAGCATTGATTTTCACAGCATCTACACCTGGACAGTCAACACCCACCTGCTCCTCAAAAAAAGTGAGCAAAAATGTTGCTTAGTCAGGGTCAAATAATCCAAAAACAGACTTCAGAAACTTTTTATCTTCTTATCTTCTTTGTAAAGGATGGACCAGGAAAATAAGAAACACTTAATATAATTTCTGAAACTAAAGTTAGTCAGAAAAACAGCTTTTAAACATTTTTTATTTATTCTTTAAATACTTAAAAACTAAGGTCCAAAAGCAAACTTTTCTGGTCATTCTTCAATGTTTATGGAAAAAGCACCTTAAATAACTGCAACCTGCCTACCTCACAGGGTTGTTATGAGAATCAAAAATATGTCAAAGGTCCTTGTAGGTAGTAAAGATATGTATGAAAAAAAAACAATCCAAGATACTCAGTAAGTTCCAAGTAAGATGAACTCAAAGAGACTGACCATGAGACACATTAGAATGAAATGCTCAAAAGCCAAAGAGAGAGAGAGAGAGAATCCTGAAAGGAACAAAAGTGACTTAACACATGTGCACAAGGGATCCTCATAAGATAATCAGATTTCTTATCAGAATCTTTTGATTCCAGATGGCAGTGTACTAATACATTCATAGTGCTTTAAAAAACGTGTCAGAGCCCTGACTGATGTAGCTCAGTGGATTGAGCATGGGCCTGTGAACCAAAGGGTCATTGGTTCAATTCCCAGTCAGGGCACATGCCTGGAGTGTGGGGCCAGGTCCCCAGTAAGGGGGCATGCCAGAGGCAACCACACATTGATGTTTCTCTCCCTCTCTTTCTCCTTCCCTTCTCCTCTGTCTAAAAATAAATGAATAAAATCTTAGAAAAAAACCCTGCCAAATGAAAATCTTAGATTTGGCAAAATTATCCTTCAAGAGAAAGGGAGAAATTAAGATATTCCAGATAAACAAAATCTGAGAATTTATTATTACTAGGCTTGCCCTGCAAAAAATGTCAAGGGTGAAATGAAAAGACACTGGAGAGTAACTCAAATCCATATGAAGAAATAAAAATCTCAACAAAGGTAAATACAGCTATGTACTACTTACAATGAGGATATATTCAGAGAAACACAACATTAGCTGATTTCATTATTTTGAGAACAGCATAAAGTGTGCTCACATGAACCAAGATGATACAGACTACTACACAACTAGGCTATATGGTATACCAGCATCATACATGTGGTCCATCATTGACCAAAATGTTATGTGACACATGACTGACTGTACATGGGAAATTATGAAAACTAGTATTATTTTAACCATTTGTTACTTCACTTTTTGTTTTCTACATAATTTGAGAAACTAATAAGTTTTTTTAAAATATTAGTCAGTGCCCTGTCCTGTGTGCTCAGTTGGTTTGGTGTCATTCCACAAATCAAAAGATTGCCGGTTCCATTCCCAGTCAGGGCAAATGCCTGGGCTGTGAGTTCCATCCCTGGTCAGAGCACATAGAAGAGGCAGCCAGTCAATATTCACATCGATGTATCTCTCCCTCCCTTCCCCTCACTCTAAAAATAAATAAGTAAAATCTTAAAAAAATTATTAGTCTAAACACTAGTATTATCGTAACTTTGACTTCTAACTTCACATGTTGTTTTATACATAATTAAGACATTAAAGCATTTAAAAGAATTCATTTGTTTGGGCCACATAGTGTATAAAGATTCAATTTTGTGATATAACAACTGAAGGGTGGGGAGGGAGCTATAAAGGAGCAAAATTTTTGTATGTAACTGAAATTAAGCTGGTGCAAATTAAAATTAGAGTGTTGTAACTATAGAATGTTGAGTGTAATCCCCATGGTAACCACAAAGAAAATATAGAATATACACAAAAGAAAATGAAAAAGGGATTCAAACATTTAGCTACACAAAACATCAACTAAATACAAAAGACAGAATTGCAGAAAAGGAGGAGCAGATAAAGCTATACCAAATACAGAAAACAAATAGCAAAATGATATGAGTATGTCCCTTCTTATAAGGAATTACTTTAAATGTAAATAGATTAAACTCTCCAATTAAAAGACAATGACTGGCAGAATGGATAAAAACATGTGATCCAAAATAATACGTTATCTACAAGAGATTCACTTGAGATCCAAAAACACAAATAGATTGAAAATAAAAGAATGAAAAAAGATATTCCATGCAAAAAGATATCCATGAAAACAGTAATGAAAAGACAGCAGGAATGGCTACAGTAATATCAGAAAAATAGACAAATTGAAAAAGATTAAAAAGACATGGAAGGATATTATGTAATAAAACATACAATACAGAAAGAAGATATAACAATTATAAACATTTAAGCACCTAATAACATGCCAGCAAAATATATTAAGAAAAAACAGAATTA
>PVJI01034512.1:0-10431 GCA_004026765.1 Micronycteris hirsuta | reverse complement strand
GCTTTGTCACAATTCTCTCACTCTGATGGCATACTGTCAGCTGGATAGAAGGGGGGAGTAAGAGCCAGAGGCTTATGTGAGCTGCTTAAGCGAGTTTTCTGAGGTCACTCAGGGAGCAAGTGGCAGAGGCAGAACTGAGTTCAAGGCCTGTGATTCGAAGCCCAGAGCTGTCTCCTCCCTCCCACACCTAGAGGGGCAGAATTTACTTTATGTTGTATTTCAGTATTTAATTTTGCAACTCTTATAGGTCCTAGCTCTGTGACTGGCTATAATTGAGAAGGTATTCTATAAATATTTTTGAAGAAACAAATAAAACGGTTACTATTGACCACATTAATAATGCAAACTAATCTTGGGGGAGATTAAGGGTCAATTCTCTATATATTTGGGGGGTGGGGTGCCTAGTATTTGGCCTCTCCACCATATACCCTATGTCTCTGAGGGTCACCAGCACAATGTTTTCATTTTAAAACACAGAATCACGAGGTTAAAGGAAGCATTCAATGCCATCGGCTGAGACAAACCAGAATTCACGCTGCAGGTCCTCTAAAGTGGCTTTATGTGCCTCTGAACCCTGTGAACCCCGCCATTGTGTTCGTAGCTCTTTAGCCCTTGGCTAAGATCAAGTCGAATGTTTGTTCTTGGGGCTTTTAACAACTGACGTGTTCTCCATCCAAGGACAACATATTTAGACTGTGTGTGCCTTACAAAATCTTAAGCTCCTTATGACGCAAAACTTTTAAACAGAAGATATAGTTGGATTCTCTTGGATGCCATTTTTCTTTTGACATTGTTCCTCTAACACGCCATCAGATGCCATTCTGTGATGCTGGGCGTACCCTGTGACTGAGCCTGCAGGCCAGGAAGCTTTCCTAAGTCGGGGGTGAGGAACATTTTCTTTCTCACAAAAGAGAATTGGCACTGCCCTTGTGCCTGCCTCCCTGTTCCCATCACAGGCATGCATTCCAGGGCTAGAGGGGAAGGTAGCTCAGAAAAATCAATGGAGGAGGCAATACAAGTAAAGTCACCATCAGAGAAAGAAACAGATTGTAGTTACCTGGGCTGCACACGAAGAAGAGCAGTAAATGGGAGTTTTTCATATTACATAACACATTTTCAATTACCTGAGTTCATATTAGGGTCAATTAAAGAAAAGATAAAAGGAAGAAGGCAAGGGGATTGGGAATGGAAGAGGAGGAACCAGAACTGAGGCAGAGGGTGGCACGAAAAACTAGGACAAAGAGAGGAAGAGGAAAGAGAAAGAAAACGAAGAGTAACGTCAGCGGCTGGCTCCTGCGTCCCGGGGTGAGAGCTGGTCGCGGTCGGCGCGTCAGTCACACATCCTGTTTTTCACTTTGGGCATCGGAGCACATGTTCACTGCCCTTTGAAATTTCCATACACTCCACAGTGATTTTTGTATCGCTCTTTCTTTACTAGGAAATTGCTTATCTGCTCTTATTTTCAGACTTGGAGGTCTATTTTTACACGGCTTTATTTTCACACAAAGCCCAGAGTGTTTCGAAATGGGTAAAGTAATGCATTTGATCTGGACTCTTTTCATTTTAACCTCGAATTTGGGCCACTTTAACAATTCCAAAGCACAGAGGAGTGGTTTCTTTCCACAATAATTAAAATGTAACATTTAAAAATGTTTATTGTTATTGTTTTGTTGTGTGTAGTCACTTGAAAGTTTCACCAAAGCTGCACTTTAAATTATGCTCTACATTTGAATAAACTATTGCTGCCTGTAGGTACCAATTTTCCTCCTCTGGAGAAGAGAGACACCCCACACCTCTCCAGCTTTCAGATGATGCCACAAGGCCCTCTGTGGTGCCCCATCACAGGTGTGGCATAAAGTAGACAGAAATGAGTCAGTTCCTCCCTGCCAATCCCCCTTCAATGGCACTCCCGCCTAGTGCATTAAAAAAACAAAAACAAAAAAACAACCTCTCCCTGCCTTTTAATTTCCATCCATCACACTGAATGGAATAGTCATACTAGCTCATAAGGCACAAAATGATTTTTCAGCTCATCTGGCTGCAGCGCTGAGCAACGTAACTTCGGTTCTGGGTGAAAGTTGACCTGGATCTGATTCTGTCCTCGAAGGGTGCTGACCCCAAACACCTGTCCTGCTAAGTCCTGAATGACCTGACTTTCACATTCAGCCACTGAATCCGAAGACTTCCCGGGACCCAGAACACTCATGGAACTAAATCAAGAGTTTCAGTTTTACCCTAGAATAAATATTGCTATACCCACTCAGGGCATATTTGTCACTTCCATCAGGAATAGATGTATACCCATATAAAGCTCAAAATGCAGTGAACTAGTTAAATATACTCTATGACTTCAGGGAAGCCAAGGAAATTACAGTAATTTCAAGTAATACGTTTTCAGCAGACAAAGCCCAGAGAATCTTGACTCTTAGCACTGAAGGGAATGCAGACGTCATTCAGCCTAATCACGTGTCCAGCGCGGACACTGCCTCAGTCACAGATCTGACAGCTTCTTCCTGGAAACACAGAATGACCCTCCACATTTTGCCTTTCAAGGCAGCCCGATGTGTCATGAAACAGCTCTGGTCATTCAGAAACCAGGCTTGATAAGAGCTGTTTGTCACCCTCTCTGCGCTGCCCACCCCTTGTTCTTAATTCTGAGTAGGAGATTTCTGCCAATTGTTTTTTCCCTAGAAATGACCTTCCCACTTTGGAACAACGGGTATGCCCACTCTAAGCATATTCTTCTTTAGGTTTTACTTCCCGGTTTTGGAGCCCTTTCCCTTGAGAAATATTTCTAGACTGGTCAACATGACCCTTCCTATGAGAACTGTGGTTGTCCACTTCGGGCAAAGCTAATCATGCCCGGAGAACAGGGAGCTGGCTGTCCCCCGTGAGAGAGTGTTGTTACTGTCGAGGTCAAAGATGCCTAAAATGACACTGGGTTTATTCTGGATTTTGCTTTGTTCCTTTTTTAAACTTTATTATTTTTTAAATAAAACTCACATAGTACATATAAGAAGCTTATGATAAGTGAACTTTCTAAATCTGTTTCTCCTAAACCTATGTAATGAAATTTTAAAAAAATAATCCTTATCAGACCTGTGGCAACAAATGAGGTGTGTTTACTTTAATTATTTAAGTTTCATTAGCTTTTGTCCACATATGCTGGAGTAGTTCTCTTATGCAATGTATCTAATTATTTCTGAGAGTTGCCTGGTGTGTCTCAAAAGAACAAGACACCCTTCATGGGAGCCACTGCACCTCCTCCAGGCCCAGAAGTTCCCTGTCCTCCCCAAAGCTCAGCAGGGCCCGTGACTACCCAGTGAGTCGGGCAGACACCACAAGGCCATGCTTCCACATGGCAGCTGCCCCACTGACGTTCACCTCTCTCCCTTTGTTTCCGATACTGTGCAGAATTATATGCGTACAGCTCTCCAACTCTTTCCAGGACACAAAGATTCTCCCCTGGGAATGCATTCAAGTAACAGCTGCATGTTCCATTCAGAATGGCTCTGCCCTCTGGGAGCCAAGGCTTTGTTATTGGGCTAAGCTCCCGGTGCCCAGCTCCTTCCATTGCACAGGGAGCTCCCCGAGGAAGCGGCCAAGCCCCCTGCAAATCGTCCTTGATTCGGTCTCTTCAAACCCTGACTATTTTCTCTCTTGAAAGAGATAATGTACCATGAACATTTTTTACCAAGTCATGAAACATTCTTCAATGTCATAATTTTTAATTTCTCTACAATATCCACCTTATTGATACAAAATACAGAACATTTTTGCCCATTTTGCTATTGCTGAGAATGTGGGTTTATATATATAGCTTATTATTTTTAGCAAATATTGAACTTTACCTTATTCCTATAATATTTTTAATTCAGCTCATTGTTTATCATTTGTAGATAGATTTGTATCTTTTTTTAAATTTTTTTATTATTTATTTTTAGAAGAGAAGGGAGAGAGAGACAGAGGGAGAGAAACATCAATGTATGGTTGCCTTTCACGCACCCCTGCACTGGGGACCTGGCCTGCAACCCAGGCATGTGCCCTGACTGGGAATCGAACCAGGGACCATTTGGTTCACAGGCCAAAGCTCAATCCACTGAGCTACATCAGCCACGGCTAGATTCGTATCTTAATTATGTCACTCAATATATTCACAGCATTCCCAGCTTTTGGCTTTAGGTATACATTTTTAAGATGAATCTCTAACTTTTTAACCATTGCACCAGATTTTACTTGCTTATAGACCCAGCTTTTATATTTCCGCCTATGGAGCTTCCAAAGCCCTTGCAATGAAACCTTTGTATAAATGAGTGACACATACGGAAGGAATGAATTAAAATCCACTTTTAATTTCAAATGTCACTACATATTCATGTCAGCTGCTAACTGATATATTTCCTAGTAATCACTTCAAATCCCCCTCATTACAAAGAAATTTTATAAAATTAATTATAGAATTAAAACAACCTTCAGGTATAGTCTAGTTCAATGACTTAATTTTAACCATGTACTCAATTCACCTGCCTCTCCCTTAAACAAGTCATTTATCAACCCCCCTTTGGTTTTCTAGTGACAATATAAGTGTGTGTGTGGGGGGGGGGGGTAAAACGTAAGCTCCAGTCCCTCTCCTAGTGCTGTGAGTGATATAAGTGTGAATGGAAGTGATAGAGGGTATGGTTCATACTCATTGGTAGGAGAAGGAAGGATTCCCAAAGCAAGTAAGAGTTAACCCGCACCTTTAAAATGAACGAAGAATTCATCAGCTGGTTACATGAGCAGGGTAAGAGACCTGAGAGGACACAGCGCGCTGGGCAGCACATTTCTACAGCCACAGCATTAGACTATACAACACCCCCGGTACCCTGAGGGGAGTCGCAAAGATGTGAGTCTGGTAGTAAAGTCCTTGGTATAAGGAACATAAGAAATATGTGTATTATTTACCATGAAATGCAAATATATATATAAAGGTTATTCAAGTAGAGGAATGGCATGTTTTAGGAATGATATTTTTTATAACATTATGCAGAATGGATTAGAAGCTAGAGGCAAGAGGTAAGACTTTGTGAAAGCGGCAGACTATGTTATTAATAAAGCACATAACTTACACTCAGATTCCTGAAAGATGAAACAGGTTCATAGCAACTTGTCCAAGGGTTTGGAAAAACGGTAAACTTTTTGTTATTGCTTTTGTTTATTTATTTATCTGTGAGATGTAGTGACAGACCCTCTTTTTATCTTGGTGAAATTTTTAAATAGGTAGAAATAGGAAAAGCTGGAAAGAGCTATCAGGAACCTCCTTTACCTAGGTTTTACCTGCCCTTTGGAAGATAACTGATCCAAAGCTATGAAACCCAACATGTCAGCAATCCTGTATTTGATTTGGTTGGACGATGTGTCAAGTGAAGGCCTTGGGCTTTCTTTGTCCATCAACAGGCCAGTGGTGAGTCAGAGTCTGAACATGAGGAAATGTTCCTTTACGTTTTCATAGTCATGGCAATGAGACTTTTTATGCCTGGAGTACTATCCTGACCTAGACCGCTTATTGAGAAGGGTATTGTCTGCCACAGGCAGGGAGCAGAATGTCAAAATGCAATTCCAAGAGCTCCGTATCATTCTAATAGCCTGAGGAAGCTGAGTTTTTACAGCTGTCTGGAACCCACATGTTTCATGTGATGTGGATCTGCTTCAGGATTCTGAATGCCCCACGGCTTTGGAAACACTTGTTAACCCACAGAGGGAGAAGAAGAGCTGGAAGCAACTGGACTACAGCCTGAATTTATTATAATTCAATTTAATAACCACCTTATCTTTCCAAATCCCAGTTCAGCATCTGTTGAAAATTATAGTTGATTTAAGTTGTTCTCAGTGGTACTTCCTGAGAGAAGAGAGAGGTTCCAGTTCAAGGTTTCTTGCAGCCAGAGACACGTAGAGAGCTACAGAAGGAAACTGGTATCGGTGGTGCTTTCTGGACCCACAGGCGCACTTCTCCAGAGGCTAGAAAATAGGTGCCAGGGCGGGGCAGAGGGAAACCAGTGGAAGTGGAAAGGCGAATGGAGAATGCCCAGGACCCCGCATTTCTGACCTCCTGCCAAAAGAAGCACTGCCAACACCCACCTCCACCCGCTACCATTTTCACCGCACAGAGCTGGCACTCCACAAACCCATAATTCTTCTTAATACAATTCTCATGACATAACCTGATCGAGCACATGAAATCTAGTCAAGTAAACAACCGTTGTTATGGGCAACAAATGCAGGAGTTGCATTGCAAGTAAACCGCAGTCTTCACAGAGCAGAATGCTAGAATATAATCTGCAAACACTACCTTTATTAAATATGTGATATCATTAAAAAACTTAATAGGAAAGTCCACATCAAAAATTTAGAAAGAAAGCACATGCGAAACTTGGTTGTGTTGACATCCCTCCCATGATTGCTATTACACACTATTTTGCCTACAGGGGGCTCTTAAAACAGCCACCTGACTGTCTCCTAAAGAGAACCAACGGCAGCACATCCTCGTTCTCATCCTCTTAAATGAGACCAAGAGAGTGAAAGGGCATTGCAGTGGCTCACCATCCTTGGCTGAAATATAATGAGTCAGATTCCCTTCTGGGTACTAGGAGAGGTCAGTGATTCAGTCCCCATTATCTTTGTCCCATTTACACGTAACACAGTCTTGAAACGTGGGACTGTGCTTCTGCAGATGCTGCTTTTGAAAACAGGAGTGTTTTCTGTTGGTTCTGTTAGGCTTTTGCAGTCAATTAGTGTTAGTAATAAATCTGAATTGCCATTGACATTTTTATTTTACATTTATCCAAATTAAATTTAATGTTTTAAGATTTGATCCATTCTTCTACCCTGTGAATATTTTTCTTTCCTTTTAAAAATATTTATTATTTTTAAAATATTAATATTTGGATTTTGCTTTTATCATCTAGGAAAGTGGTTTTGAAACTTGACTGATCAGCAGAATTGTAAGAGAACATTTCCTGGACCCCAGTTCTGCTGGTTCTGGTTCAGTACTTGTGGGTCAGGGTTCTGACAGCTGTTTTAACATCTCTCCTGGAAAATTATTATGATCAATCTGGGTTGGGAAACTATTAATCTACCACGTTAGCCATCCCTTCAACTTAGTGTTAGATTCTGATATGATAACATGAAGTATGTATCCTAAAGTCTGTTTCTTAAAATGCTTATCCCTCTGCATATGACTGCTCTTCAGGACAATATGGACTCCGTTCATCCACATCTTCTGGGAACGGCTGTCCAACTTTTTGTGAATCCACCTACTCGTCCATCCAGCCCACTTTGCTCCACTGTGCCTACAGGCATCTTCTGAAAGACCTCATCAAAAGTCTTAAAGAAAGCCAGATTCAGTATGACACAGCCGTTTGTTTCCCTGACCTATTAGCATACTCACCTTCTCTGGAAAGAAAATCATAGGAATTTTAAATAATCTATTTGACTCCTGCATGTTACTACCTTCATCATAGGAGGTTCATGATTCATTGCTTAAATAATTTACTCAAGATTTTGCAGGGGACTAACAAAGAAGTTACCAATCTCTAACTTTTGGAAACCTTTTTCTGTTTTGTCTTTTGAATATAAGGCTCTAAAACACTTCCGCAAGTTTTCAGTACCTCTGTCTCTCTCTGTGGTTTCTAAATCTTTCCCAAGCAGATCTCCCTTACCTTTGAAGAGTGGGTAGGAGGAAATTGTGTCAAACATCCAGAATGGAAGAAAAACATAAAATATATGTGCTCTCACAGAGAATATGTACTTGGCCTCACATATTAATGAGTGTGTATTAATGAGTGTGTGCTGATTTTACATAAAACCATTCCTGAGGACTTCTTTTTCTTTTCACTCAAATACAGTACTACCATGATCTAACTAACACTTTAAGCATTGGGTAATCAGTCTTAGAAACAATTAATTTTATTAATTAAGGGGACCTCTGTAGTCATCTGTTCCATCACCATCATCTTCAGATAAGGAAGCTGAGATCTACGAAGTGGAGGCCTTTCCTTAGGCCCTGGGACACGCGGTGGGAGAGTCAGGACAAGATTCCTGGTCAGGTGCGCTCTCAACCACACGAAGCCATTTATCTAAGGGCGTTGTGGTAACACTCTTGTCAGAGCAGAATCCAGTGAGTTCAAACATTCAGTTCTTATCCAGGCCACTAATTTTTCCCTAGGAAAAAATTCTACAAAATAGTAATAGAGAGTCCTGGTCAGCCATTGAAAAACTCTACACCAGTGTGTAAAAGAAGGGCTAGCCAAGAAGGTTAAATGCTCAGCAGAATCTATCTCTATTATAGGAAAAGCAATTTAAGATGCATTTCACTGAGTGGTGCCAGAACATTACAAAAAGAAAGTTAATGTTTTTTTCCTTTGAAAAAGCCTTCTATAATGTCACATTAGAGACACTCTTGGGAAATGCTTGGTCAACTGAAATTGTTAAAAAGCCAAAAACTGAACACAGACTGGGAAGCAAAGTGAAATATATCTTCCCACTTCTGTGAATTTTAATGGTAGCCATTGATGTGCTTAATTTCTTCCACACTGAAAAAACAGATATTCTTGAAGAAGGAAAAAGAGGGGGTTGACAGCTAGTGGAGGGAAACTGGTGGCAGTGCAAGGCTGCTTGAGGAAAAGTGTGGAAACTCAAACAGTTGGCTGGAATGTAAATTGAATCAGACACTTTCAAGAACAATTTGGCAGTTTCTATTAAAACGAAAATGCTTGTATCATATCATTTAACAATCCTACTTCTACATATCTAATATAAAAACAATTCTTGAAATTTGTGCACAAAGAGGAGTTTGCAACGCTATGCTTTGGATGTAATTGAGAACCCCAGGACCCCTGATGCCCGTCAGTAGAAAACCGGCTAACTGAACTGAGAAACAACCATACTGTGGGATACTATGCATCAGCTAAAACTCACAAGGGCGCTCTTCATGGAATGAAAAAAGCAAGTTGTCAAATGATCAGAATGATCAAGCATGACACTATGTTGTATGAAAACCTCAGAAAACAGTGGTATGTGTTTCAGCAGGCAAATGATTATTTATGAAATCAAACGGAGGTCTAGAATTTTGTTCACCATTATGGTAGCCACTAGCCACAGAAAGCTATTCCATTTAAGTTAATACAAATCATAAAAATTTAAAAGTTAGTTCCTGAGTTACATTAGCCGCATTTGGCTCATGGCAACTGTAAGGGAAAGCAGACATCTAGAAAGATAAACACAACTGATAACAAGGTTACCTGTGAGGAGGACCGAGTTTGGGGTGAATGGCCTATAGGAACTTTCGATTTCTGGATGACTTTTAACACTTTTACAACGAGAATAGATTTGATACTATCCAGATAATTTTAAAATAGTACATTTATAAAACTCAAAGCATACCAAGCAATAAGATTTTTAAAACAGTTTGAACTTTTAGTGAGTGTATCAGAGTAAATTGATTTGGACACACTTTCCTTCCAGCCTGTTAATTACCTACAAGCACACAGAAAGGCAAGTCCACCTGTGCAGATCACAGGTCACTTACTCCCTTTTCCACCCTTTGGACGAGTATCTGCTGAACACTTACTATGTTCCAGGCATTTATAATGCAAGGAGCATGAGGCAAATGGTGCCTAGGCTACAGTGTGTTCACCATGGGTACAGCGAGAGGACTTCTTTGTCATAGTATTTTTCCTTTGTAACCAGTTAAATCACTACTGGTTGGCTTTAGCAATGTTTATATAATTGCAGAATATTCATGGTGGTTATCAGACTAGCTAGCATGTATGTTTTTATATTAGTGTAATAGGCTCCTGTATGTACTTTATTAGGGCTGAAAAATAATGATGTGGGGGCAATGCAGATTAGTGTATACAATTTAGCAATCATCTGAGCACCTCCAGGTCAGCATCACTTCATTGAAGAGATGACAGAGAAGAATGTGTACTTGTGTATACAGTTATACTGAGACTTACTATGGAACTATATGTTATAGACTTATAATTGTAGCTGGCAATTTATTTTCTAAGGTTTAGTATAATTATACAATGATTCTTCACAAGCAGGTGCATCAAGTTGATGGGAGCCCAAACACTTACTTGATTAATTTTTTAGATAATAGATAGAAAGGTCAATAGCATGGTGCTAAATCTTGTGAATGAGTGTTTTTGGTAATGCTTCATACATAGTAGGCCAGACTGGAAGTCCTAGCTAACTATGAACACAGAATGAACATTGTGTCTCCAGATACACAAAGATTAGCATCCTCATTATATATACAGTAACTTAGCACATAGTATTTTTCCAATTAAGTGTTTTTAGATTAATTAAATCACACCCCACAACCAGTCTATAAGTCTTAGGTAAGGTTTGCCTTGTCATTTCAATTAATCATGCAGAAATAGGCAAAGA
>PVJI01034511.1:0-10418 GCA_004026765.1 Micronycteris hirsuta | reverse complement strand
GGATTGTTTCTTTGTCTTCCCATTGTTTGTGGGATTCTTCTTGCTAACCTCTGGTTCTTAAACTGATCTGTCAAGTTCTCTGAAGCAGCGAAATTAATTTTGTGTCACTCTCTGTTTTTTGGGCTGACTCTTGTCTGGATCCCACTCTATTCTCTTCACAATTCCAGGTTTTAATGTCTCACCTGTTGATAAAGAAGCGGGGGGGGGGAGATAAAGAAGGAAAAGAAAGTAAAAGAGAAGGAAAAAGAAAGATAAAGAAGAAAATAATTTGAAAATAACCTAAAATAAGAAAAAAATAATAAAAAATAGGAAAATAAAAGGAAGAGAAAACTAGGAATACCAAATGAAGGGAAGGTAGAAGGAGTTAGAAAAATACAGAGTGACAGATAGGAAGGAGGGTGGGGATAAACAACCAAAGAAACAGAGAGAAAACAAGAGAAATTAAAAAAAAAAAAAGACTTTTGTTGGCAGGCTTCAACAGCGTCAGGCTGGGAAGATATCTGACTTCTCCTGCTGTCTTCCTGGGCTGCACTCTCAGCCTCCGTCCCGCCTCCAGCCGAGTTGCCGGGATTTGTAGCACCTCCTCTGGGTCGCCTGTCTGCCACCCTGAGTCAGGGTTTATGGGGTCTGTGTCTCCTGTCAGTGGGGCTCAGTAACTCCTCTGTTTCTCCTGCACGGAGGGACTCAGCACCGCAGGACTGGGTTGTGTCTCAGGCCCCCCAGGCGTGAGCTTCGCGCCCCTGCATTCGCAGTTCGCTTCTGTCTCTGGAATCGGAGCTTGCAAGCTGCAGGCCTGGGCTCCTGGTCGGGTACCTACTCCGTCCGCCCCCGATTAGCTCCACTGGGTGCGCGCCCAATCCAGGAGCTCAAAAGTTGGGTTTGCTTTTCAATTCAGACTCCAATTCTTCCTGCTGGGAACACCAGCCTCTGCAAATCAGTCCCCAGGTAAGCACCGACCTCTGGACTTTTGGGGACCAAGGCTCCTCCAACAGACGTGCGCGCCTGCCTTGGCAACTCACACACCCCAATCCAGCTCCCTCCCACGGAACCTGGAGCAAACCGGGAAGCTGCTGCTACTGGATCCGCAGACCTCCCGGCTCCCCGTGAGGCCCGATAGACCCCTTCCCTCCGAAGCAGTCTCCCTACCGGCTGATCTTTCAGTTTTATGCGCAGTCCTGGTTTCCAATCTTCTCTACTCTGGAATACAACTGGGTGATCGCTCTGCTCCTCAGAAAATCGGCCCGATATCCCACCAGTGGGCCGGAGAATAGCGATCACGCTTCTCCCTTCTCCGCCGCCATCTTTCTCCTCCATGATCTCACCTTTAACTGGAACATAATCAACAAAAAAAAAAAGCAAGCAAAATATAACCAGGGGCATTGAAATTAAGAACAATCTAAAAATAGCCAGAGGGGAGGGGGAAGGGGATTGTGGGGAGAAGGGTTTTCAGGAACTGTTATAAAGGACCCATGGACAAAACCAAAGAGGAGGGTGGAAGCAAGGGAGGGAGGTGGGTTTGGATGCGGTGGGGGGGAGGGGAGGGAAGAAAATGTAGACAACTGTAATTGAAGAACAATAAAGCAATATTTTACAAAAGAGATATTACCTCACACCTGTCAGAATGGCTACTATCAATAAATCAACAAACAAGTGCTAGTAAGGATGTAGGGAGAAGGAAACCTTCGTGCACTTTCAGTGGGAGTGCAGACTGGTACAGCCACTGTGGGAAACAGCATGGAGTTACCTCAAAAAATTAAAAATGGAACTGCCTTATAAATCAGTGATTCTCCTGGGAATACATCCAAAGAAACCCAAAACACTGATTTGAAAGAATATATGTGCTTCTGTGTTCATTGCAGCATTATTTACAATAGCCAAGATTTGCAGGGAGTCCAATGTCCATCTATACAGTGGTCCCCAAACTTTTTTTTTGGGGGGGGGGTCCAGGGACTGGTTTCTTGGAAGGTAATTTTTCCACAGACAGTGAGCAGCAGGGGAAGACAGGAGACAGCACTCAGGCTGTAATTCAAGCAAAGCTTTACTCATTGGCCCACCACTCACTTCCTGCTGTGCAACAGGGTTCCTAACAAGCAACAGACCGGTTACCATATAAATCTTCAACCCGGGGGTGGGGACCCCTGTTTCAGTAAATGAGTGGGTAAAAAAACCGTCATACATTTACACAATGGAATACCCCTGGGCTGTAAAAAATATACAAAATAAATTAAAACCAGAAATCTTATCTTTTGCAACAGCATGAATGGACCTGGAGAACATATAATATACTAAGTGAAATAAGCCAGTCAGAGAAAGAAAATTACCGTATGATTTCACTCCTATGTGGACCCTAATGAACAAAGTGGACTAACAGACAAAATAGAAACAGACTCATAGAATGAGAACAGACTTACAGCTATCAGAGGGGAGGGAGTTCTGGATGAAAAATGTGAAGGGATTAAGGAAAAAAAAATCTCATAGACACAGACAACAGGATGGTGACTGCTAGAGAGGAAATTGGTTGGGGGGAGGGTAAAAGGGGGATAAATGGTGATGGAGAAAGGGGGATAAATGTTGAGTAGGGGTGGTGAACACATAATACAATACACAGATGATGTATTACAGAATAGTGCACCTGAAACCTATATAATTTTATTAACCAATATCACCCCAGTAAGTTCAATTAAAAATAATAATAAAACTATAGCCCTGGCTGGTGTGGCACAGTGGATTGAGTGCTGGCCTGTGAACCAGAGGGTTGCTGGTTCGATTCCCAGTCAGGGCATATACCTAGGTTGTGGGCCAGGTCCCCAGTAGGGGGTGTGTGAGAAGTGGCCATGCACTGGTGTTTCTCTCCCTCTCTTTCTCCCTCCCTTCCCCTCTCCTTAAAAATGAATAAATAAAATCTTTTTAAAAATAAAACTGATCGAAACAGAGAGTAGAAAAGTGGTTGTCAGGGGCTGGGGTGAGGAAATGGGGAGAGCTAAGTAAGAGTGTACAAACTAAGTATAAGATAATAAAAGCTCTGAGGATTTACTATAAACATAGTGACTGTAGTTGACAACACTGTATTGCATAATTGAAATTTTCTAAGAGAGTAGAACTTTAATGTTCTCATATACACACAAAAAGATAGATATGTGAAGTGATGGATAACTAACTAAATGGAGGAGTCCTTTCACAATGTATATGTATATCAAATTTTCACTATGTACCCTTTAAACATCTTACACTTTTATTTGTAAGTTATACCTCAATAAAGCTGGGACGGGGGAGGAAAAAGAAAAGAATGTCCAGAAAGGGGAAGTGACAGACCACTTTTCTGGAAAAGGAAATTCTGACAGAGTGGGGTCTTGATCTCAAATCTCCTGTCTCCCTGGCCAGAATTAACATCATGGTTTTCGAGCCAAGTGGAAAGTTTCAAATAGCTTTTGTTTTTAATATATAATTAGCCATAGGAAAGGCTGGGCTGTCTCCAAAAAGTTAAGAAGACTTGCCAATAGCCTTGACTCAGCTTCATCAGCACAGACTCATCAATGGGGGAAATTTGATGGGGATGTGGGTAGCCACCGGCTCCCTCCTTGGCTTCTTGCCTCAGTGAGTGGTGACTGACCATCTGTGTGCTAGGCACCATGCTGGATGCTGAGACACAAGAACAGGATAACACTGTCCTCCAGGAATTCTCAGCGCAGTGGGTGTAAGGACTCCTAACCAGATCATCAAGATGGAGTAATGAAACAAATAGAGGGTGCTCAACCCAGATGGGGCATGATTTCCTCAGTAAGGTGATAACCCTGCCTTGCTTTGCCTCCCCCGTGGAGGCCCCCACTTTCACTTATGCTGTCCCACTGTCCTCATCCCTTCTCTTGCCACTACCCACCTGGTCC
Source organism: Micronycteris hirsuta (assembly GCA_004026765.1). Taxonomy (NCBI): domain Eukaryota; kingdom Metazoa; phylum Chordata; class Mammalia; order Chiroptera; family Phyllostomidae; genus Micronycteris; species Micronycteris hirsuta. The sequence continues at coordinate 6,534 of PVJI01034511.1, read as the reverse complement.
AAGTGTTCCCCAAACCCAAACACCATTCTTTTTTTCTCCTCAGCATAACTAACATAGGCTGCCTTTTCCAACTTCACTGAAAATTAAGGAGGGTTAAAACAAAAAGAAAAAGAAAAAAAAAAAAAAAACAGAAACCTGGCTGCTACAGAACAAATTTCTGACCCTGAAATGTCTAGCAACTCAATCACACATGCCCTCTTGTCCCACAGGACCCAATTCATTTGCAGCTATTCCTCCTTCTGCATCTTGCTGCCCATCCCTTCCTGAAAATTCATGTCAGGCAGACATGCCAGAGGTAAGCAGTGACTTAAGAAATAGGTTTAGCCCCCTCAGCCCTCTCCACAATGCTCAGAAACCCTGACCTCTTTACCCCATTCCCAAGATTAGGCCAAGGTTCTTCTTCTACAGAGACATTTCCAGAAAGCTTTGCACACAGGAAAGCAGGAAGAAAGGCTTCAGAAGAGGAAAGCATAGCAGGTGCTGCACCTGGAGGGGGCACCTTATCTAGATATTAAGAAGCCTGCACAGCAAATCCCCCTCACACCCATGATATGATTATATCCTCACAAGGATCTTTAAATTAAAAAGGTAGGAAGAGTCTCAAAGGGGTAAGATAACACGCCTAAAGAGAGGAAATGAATATATTTGTATATTGAGTAAGTTCCACTGGTACTTCAGTAGATAGAATAATGTCTCCCAGGTATCCAAGTCCATCCCCAGAACCCATAAGTATGTTCCCTTACAGGGCAAAAGGGACTTTGCAGATGTAATTAAGTTAAGGATCTTAAGTAATTAAGTTAAGGGTCAGAATCCGAGTGATGCAGCATGAGGAAGACTTCACTGGCCATCACTTACTTTGAAGTTGGGGAAAAGAAGCCACAGAACCAAGATATGCAGTAGCCTCCAGATGCTGGGAAAGGAGATAAAGGAAATTCTCTCCTGGGCCTCCAGAAAGAACACAGCCCTGCTGATCGTACCTTGATTTTAATCCAGTGAGACTCATGTTCAACTTCTGACCTCCAGAACTGTAAGATATGTTATTTTAAGCCACTAAATTTGTGACACCAGCAAGAGGACACTAATCCAAGTACCTAATAGAGGACAAGAAGTTCACCTACAATACCACCATTGGTGTCTCAGCACTCCCATGAGCAGATGTCATTCCACTTTCATGGATGAGGGCACTGAGGCTCAGAGAGTCAAATGACTTGCCCCAGGCCACACAGCTGGTCTTGGGTCTAGTGGGTTCCTTAGAAGCAGCGATTTGGCACTCATGATTTCTTGAGAGAGCACTCTTTAGGCAAAACCCATAGAGGAGTGAGGGGAGCAGCACTGGGAAGAACATGAGGAAGGGCGAGGCCTCAGCCAAGAAAGTTATCCCCCACTACCAGCAAGGGGCCCAGCTCTTTGTACCTCATGCTGGCCTGTCATTGGTTGGCAGATAGCTGCCCAGAGGAGTGGCTGGAGGTAGCCTTCTAGGGTAGAGGGCAGTTCTCTACAGACAGGGCAGCTGGAAGCAGTCAGCAGCTCACACTCACGCAGCTGGGGATGGGCAAGGCACAGTAGCATCTACACAGGTTGGCCATGGTGCTCTGTCCTACAGGAGGAGAGACTGTAGTCGGGAATATTTGTGGCTGACCAAAGAGCAGTGTCCACAACTGCATGGAGAAGGGGCAACATTGCCTCAAGGTGGAGACACAGGTTCAGTGAGGTGCCAGACCAGAAGCTGGGTATCCCCATGGTGCCCAGGCCTCCTGTCCAGAGCAATGCCCAGTGAGTATCTGGGCCCTGTCCTCGGCCCCACCCACCCCACCAGCTCAAACTGCTTCAGTACCCACTGACAGCAGCACCTCAGTGCCCCTCTTCCTCCCCAGCTCCAGAGACCAGAGCCTCAAACAGTTCCTGGTTCTCTGAGGAAACTGGATGCTAATACTCTTCAGAGTTACCTCTTTCTTTCTGAGCCTATCTCTGAAGCAATTAATATCCAACTTGAACTAAACTGCAACTGTAATTCAACTTCCAGTTTTATTTGCCACAAGCCAGGTTGTTTCTCCATGGGTGGTGATAGGGGCCAGAATCTTGTTCCATTCCACCTCTGTGCTCTGATGACTGATAATACAAAACATAACAGCCATTACCAGGTCTATCTGGAACCCAAGTGTTTCATTTTCCCTGTGTTTTATGTGGCGGCTGCTTTTGATCCCATCGGGAACTTTCACACACATTTCACAGGCCAGCCTAACGGAGCAGAAATGTACTCTCCAGTGAGGCCTGTACCAGGCCATGAGGAGCACTAAGAGGGTCTCAGCTACCAGCCACTTGCAGAGGTCTAGTGACTCAGGATGTCCTGGTCCTATTGTTCTTTCCCTTTGTTAGGACAGGACAAGGGAGAGAGTGGCAGGCATTGCAGGCAAAAGGGTGTCTGAGCAAGAGGCTGGAAGCCTATCCAGAGGACAAGCGAGGTCACCATTTAGAAATGGGTCTGCTGTCTTTGATGTCTTGTCAGCTCTTTGAGGATCCTGAGAGGAGTGCTGGGGGCCACCCCAGTTCACAGGTGGGAAAATTATGCCCCCACTGACCTCCTGCAGTTCAGGGACAGAATTTGGGTGTCCTTACAGGACCACCCTACTCCAGGACTCAGTTCAAGCTGCCACTGTTCCAGCTCCTTCTGCCCAGGAGCCAACTGGGCACAGGCTCCCCCACAGGCCTTATGACCAGGTGGAAACCAGAGCTGACTTTAAATTCCCCCAAAGCCAAATATCACACAATCCTTCTCCCTGCTCAGGCACATAGTCCCACCAGGACCCCTTGACATAGTCCTGTGGACCACTTTGTCCCAGAGTAAGGCTGACATCACTCCTGAAGGAAGTTCATCAGTGGCTGATTTGCCTTAGACAAATGGACCCTGGAGGATGAAACACCCAGAGAGCCTCTAGGCTTGGTTAATGGACTGCAGAGTATCTTTCCAAGTCAAACAGTACAGCAGATGGTTGGCCCATGCAGATGGAGAGATGGTCACTTAGTTATCAGTAGTTGCTCTTGTCAGGCTCCTACTGTGTGCCACACACTGCATATGAGTGTTACTTGCACCATCTCATGGCAGCTGCATATCAGCCCTATGACGTAGAGGCAAATATCCCTGTTTTACAGAGAACAGAACAGCCCCCACTTATGAAAGCCTGTATGTTCTCATAGCACTATCTTAACCCTCATGTCAAAAAGAATGATTCTCCTTTCACTGAAGAGGAAGATGAGGCTCAGAGAGATTCGGCAACTTGCCCAAGGTCCTTCAGCACTGATGAGTGCAGGTCAGTGCAGGACTTGTCCCCACACCTGCATGAGCCCAAGGCCAGAGCTCTTTCCACTGTGGCTCCCACAGAGGGTTCAGGGGCATGGGGAGGGGACTTCTACCTCCAGACTAGGATCTATGTCTGCACATTGGCCAGGGGAGCTTGAAGTCCCTCCCTACACAAGCAGTCCACAGAGGCAGCCCTGCCAGACAGCCAGGTCAACAAGAACACTTTGCCCTGGGAGAAGAAAAGCCCGCCCTGACCCTGCCTGAGATACTGTTCTCCAGAGTCTGCACTGGGAACATGGGCATTTACTGTGCTCATTGAGAACACATGCCAGTCAGTCATCTGTATAGCCCCACTAAAGTTCGCCAGCTTGGCTGCGAGTCTGGCATTCTCTATACCCCACTACATACTACATCTCTTTCACACAGTCCTGGAAATGCACACCTGTGCACACATGCACACACATACAGCCTTCGTTAACCAGCCACCCCTAAACTAGGTCAAGCCCTCAAAGCCAAAGTGAGGATCAACAAAAAAGGTGGAGGGGCATGGTAGTTCAATGAAACAAGTCCTAGGTGAAGAGGACACAATGGAGAAGGGATAGAGGGCAGCAGACTCTCCCTGTAGGGAGCTCTGGATGTGAATCCAACACTCATACACACAGGCCAGGCTCACGCTTCCCTGCAACAGCTCAGGGGCAGCTCAGAGAAGCAGGCGGCTCAGAGAGTGAGCCTCTGAACAATGTGGGTCCTGCAGAAATTTTACAGACCTGCTGTGAGCCTCTGTCTCTCCACCTGTAAAATGGAGATGCTGTGAGTCCATACTTTGCAGGATGATCCTAGTGATTACATGAGATGAAGTGTGGGTATTGAAGGGCTTTGCAGGTAAGGATCTTCTGTAGGATGGTTCTACCTGCCTCTGTGCCCACCTTTTATTTAACAGCCAACACAGGCTGAGCATGCCTGTGCCAAACCTGTTCTACAGCTAACCATGAATGACCTTATGCCCACCCTAGGAGGCAGTGCTCGGATCAGCAGCCCCATTTCAGCCCAGGCAACTGAAGCACAACACTTACCTGAAGTCAGGGCAAAGACAAGTTTAGAAGGCTCCAGAGCCTGTGGTCCTCCCACTACCCCACCCGCTGACTGCCCCTCCCTCTTACTATCTCTACTCACAGTTTTAGGACTCAGTGCAATGCCAGTGAGAGGGCGCACCACTGTTCTCATTCCAGGCAGCAGGGCAGGCATTTGATCTCACAGTGTAGAGGGGAAGAAGTCCCTAAAGACCTCTTATATATAAGCATCTCCCCAGCTGGCTTCCCTTCTGAGAACTTGAAAGCCAATTAAGTTACCATCTCCAGAAGGCCCCAGTTGAAATACTTGAGGAGGCTCTTCCATTATCTCTTTAGCTGAGATTAGTCATTAGGGTTGGCTATTTAGAGTGTTGAATAACGAAGAGGGGCAGGCCTACAGAGATGGGTATGAAAGAACAGCTCGGTACCATCCAGGGACAGGTAAGAACAGCTGCAGGGGAGGGGCCAAGCAGGCATAGTCAGGGCTCCAGAGACAGGTGCTGGGACAGTTGAGGAATGTGGTAGAGTGCAGAGCAGTTTTCACACCGTTGGCTTTTTTCCGCCCAGCAAAATCCTGTTTTTGATACATTTTCCTCAGAAGTAAAATACACATCAAAGAGGAGAAAATGTCTCTAACTAAAATGGAGATGGGAAGAGGGGGAAAACCCTGGTCACTTGGCCCTCCTTTACCTATGATGAGGCATCAGAGCACCTCTGTGGCATCCACAAAACCCCCTGGGAGCCCAGTGTGCCAGCCACAAGTCTTGATGGAAGAAGCAGTTGCCCTGAAGTTAAGTCAGGTGATCTTAATCTGAGATCTCTCCTAGATGTGATGTTTAGGTGGTTTGGGGAGAGAAATAAAGGGGGATGGTCAGGGACAGTCTTTACTGCTGAGGGAAGGCCATGGATACAACCTGATTCAGCCAGGCTTCATGGTCACACCTCTTTTCCCTGAGCCCTGACCCTGAGCACAATTACAGACCTCCATGGGCACCTGGGACTGGTGCACAAAAACTGGTGACTAAAGGTGAGGTCGGTGTCCAGTCCACAGGGTATCCTTGATCCCCTGACTTCTTGCAAAGGCTCCCCACATGCATCTAGTCTTTTCATTCCTGTGTTCTTTCCACTCCAAGAAGTTTGGTACACTGATATAACAAGGTTTGGAATCAGGAGCCTTGGCTCAAGTCCACTTTCCACTTCCTGGCTGAGGCTTCCTGGGCCATTAGGAAGCATTATTATCTTTTCTCCTTTCAGAAACCTTGTGAGGCCAGGAAGACAGAAATGATCACCACCCTTGTAAAACTGAGAAAAGTGGGGGTCAGTAGACAAACTGACTCACCCAAGGTCACACAAAGCCAAAACTAGAGCCAGTTCTTTTCCCTGTGTGCCTCCCATGGGGCTCAGATGCTGAGCCTGCAGGGTTCTCAGCACTGAAAGCAGGTAAGTGATGCCCAGACCTCCTTCCTGGAGTGTGGAAGGTGCACAGGCCCTAGGTTGACAATAGAGGCTGGCTCCAAGAGGAAGTGAGGCAGGACACCAGGGTTAGCAAAGGCCTCAACCCATTCGCAGGTACTCAGCAATGCCCTGGCCATTAAGGAGAGCAAGGTTTGGCACCTAGTAAGCAGGTGGATAAAAACCCATTGATTGCTGCAGGTGAACCAGCAATCAGACACCTCACTCAGGGTGAGGAACAGAGTGCTGGCTACCAGACAAAAGGCTCCAGCCACTGAATTAAAGGATGAACTGGAGTCCCACAGAGAAGGGAACTCAGACAGAAACCCCATTGCCCATTTTTTTATTGGGTTTTTTGTCTTCCTGGAGTGGAGTCGTATGAGTTCTTTGTATATTTTGGAGATCAGACCCTTGTCTGAGGTATCATTGGCAAATGAACAGACACTTCTCGAAAAAAGACATAAAGAGGGCCCAGAATCATATGAAAAGATGCTCAACATCATTAGCCATCAGAAAGATGCAAATTAAAACCACAATGAGATACCACTTCACACCAGTCAGAATGGCCATCATCAACAAAGCAACAGATAACTGTTGGAGGGGATGTGGAGAAAAGGGAACCCTACTGCACTGTTGGTGGGAATGCAGACTGGTGCAGCCATTGTGGAAAACAGTATGGAACTTCCTCAGAAAATTGAAAATGGAACTGCCTTT
>PVJI01034510.1:0-10438 GCA_004026765.1 Micronycteris hirsuta | reverse complement strand
AAAAAGACTAGGGGATTTTATTTCATCAGAAACTTAATGAGATACTAGTTTGCTATAATTGCTAAAAATGCAGTCTTAGACTACTTCAACACAAGAATAACTTACAAATCTGTAGTACAGTAGTTCAAGATCAAAAATGGCAGTAGCAAGTTCAAAATGTGTGTTTGTAGAGTGAACGATTTGGTTATGCTGTATTAGCAAATTATCACGTTCTGTATACCTCAGTTTTGTCAGCAAAACCTCCGAGCCCCTTGCAGTGCACAGTCAGGATGTGAGGGGAGTGAGGTGTTTAACCCAGATGCACGAGCGTTATCTTTCCTGCAGAGAATAATATTAGCATCAATGGGGGAGTTTCCGAGGATGTACGTAGTTGTTCAGTTCAAAGGTGAACGTAATTAGATCTACCTAGCACTGAAAAACCCTGTTTCACATAATGTTGTCTGTCAGCACCCCATCACAGAGATACTCAAAGGTCAAAGTTCTTGCCGGGCAGCTCACAACACAGCGGGCGTGTAAGAGCCAGCTGCTTACATAGAACTTTCCCGTATGCCAAGTACCATTCTAAACACTCTGCATGTACTAACTCAGTTCTCAGCACGGCCCTGCGAGGTTTTGTCCTTTATTCCCATGTAGAAGAATTGGAAAGTACAAAACTTTAAATCACTTGCTCAAAGTTACGTGGCAAGTTTAAGACTTGAACCCAGGTGCTATGGCTGCAGTCTGTGTTCTTACATATTTCGGTGCTAACAACAGACATACAAAGCGCCAGACAGATGGCTGGTGAGACTGACCGATGAGATCCTAGTATTGGGTAGGAGATGACATGGCTTTACTAAGTCATTTGCCCTTGTCACACAGCTGATCATTCAACCCTAACCTTCCTGCTCCTGGTCGCTTCTCTTCCTGTTGTGACCGTGGGAAACTGCCTCCGTCCTCGCCCCTGTTCATTGTGTCTGCTGACTGTTCATACACCGAGTTCTTTTTTAAAGAATGGGCTTTGAGCTTGTACAATTGCTGCCTGTAGGGTATTGCAGGCAACGAGGATCTTCCACACCGGACAGCCAAGTCTTGCCCCCGTACCACCTCTTCCAGAATATGGAGGGAAAGTTCGCCACGGGCTGATCCCTGAGGAATTCTTCCAGTTCCTTTACCCGAAGACCGGCGTCACAGGTGAGCGCTGCCCGTTCGGACAGCGTGGTGTGTAACCCAGGGTTACATGGTCTCTTGTCTCTTCCCACGGGCCCACACGTCAGGTCGGCTGCTGTAAACGTAAACCATGGGATGGTTCAGTACAGCAATACCTCGAGTTGCTCTCACTTGTCTTTGGAATAAATCTGTTTGGGATTTTAACTTGGTTTTTAGCATTGTCCCCTCCATTTGTTGATGTACCAAGTTTATCGAATGCCTGTGCTGTGCCAGGCCCTGGTCCAGGCGCACAGCGGTGAGCTAAGGGGCCGGCCATCGTGGGTCACGCATTCGACTACAGGACACACGGTAAAGGAACGGGCAACTGTAGACTGTACTGTCAGATAGCAATAGAAGGAGCGGCGGGTCAAAATAAAGCATGAAAACAGAAATTGGGCCGTATTTATCCTTTTTTCCCCTCTCAGAAAAGCATAAACTGTTCTGAAACCTTGCATTTTTGTAATGTAATATGTTTTCATTTAACATTATTTAATGCTTACAACAATCATGTGAAGACATTTTTATTACCCAGAAGAACTGAGAAATCTCCGGGCTGGTGTGGCTCAGTGGACTGAGCGCCAGCCTGCGAAGCAAAGGGTTGCCGGTTCTGTTCCCAGTCAGGGCACATGCCTGGGTTGTGGGCCTGGTCTCAGTGGGGGGTGTGTGAGAGGTAACCACCCAGTGATGTTTCTCTCCTTCTCTCCCTCCCTTCGCATCTCTAAAAACAAAATCTTTTTTTAAAAAAAGAAATATAAAACATGGTTTAAAAAAAAAAATCTAAGAAATCAAGAATTTGCCAGGATTTATTCTCTTCGTGAGTTGTACTTGAACCCAGGTGTTCTGAGTAGGCGTGGTGTCCTTTCCACTACATGCACTGCCTTCCTTGCTGTATCAAGTACTACTGTGACTGGAACCTTGGAAACCAAAGGGTTTGTTTTTACCTCCAGGGAGTGGCCTAAAATAGTGGCCCTAACTGCAAAGTTTGCAGGAAACATTAGTGTGCTCAGAGCTTCGTGGCTGATTAAAACGTTACATGTGATGGGCCTTTTTTGCAAATTCACATTTACAATTTATATATCGAAGGGGGATTGTTTTTAGTTTTTTAAAAATATTTTATTGTTGATGCCATGAAAGTCATCCCGCTTTTCCCCCTTCGACCCTCCCTACGCAGCCCGCCCCACCACTTCCATCGTCCCTACACCATTGTCCATGTAAGGGCAAATTTAAAAAAAAAACAACCTGAAACTTTCTGTGGGAAACTCAGGGCAAAATATATTTGAGACTACTCTTGACCCTTGACATGCATTCAGACTGCAGGGATCCACTTATATGTGGATATTTTTCCATAAATACTGTAAATCTTTTCCTTACGATTTTTTCTCCTGCTTACCTGATTGCAGGAATACAGTATGTAATACATGTAACATACAAAGTATGTGTTGATTGACTGTTTATGTCACTGATAAGGCCTCTGTCAGCAGTCGATATCAGTAAAGTTTTGAGGGAGTCAGAAGTTTACGTGCGGATTTTGGACCATGTAGGGGGGCAGCACCCCCACCTTCCCCATCCCCCACCGCCTTGCTCCAGGGCCCGCAGTGCAGCCCTTTCGTTCTCAGCAGAGCCGCACGTCCTTGGTGCTCGTCTTGCTCAGAAACACAGGATGGAGAGCTGCCCCAGGGGCCTGCTTTGTCTCCGCCTAGCATTTTGTGAGGCCGGAAAAAGGTAGCTACGTGGATTGGAAGCGTTGCAATTAGGTGCTTAAGGAATTGAGAATCCTGATATTTAATTCTTCATTTTATATATATGCTATTTTATAGTCTTGGGGTTTTTTTAGCCTTCGATGCCAGGTTCCTGTTCAATAAAAATGAGCGGTAGTGGGTAAGCGTTATCCTGACCAGGGTTTCCAGTCAGTAAGTCCGTGCATCTGGCTGCACAGATTCCCTCTGAAAGTCGCCTGGCGTCTTTGTGGGGTGTCTGTGTTTGCTGAGCGGCTGTGCCAGGCACTTTACACCGTCACTTCTATTTCATCAGCCTTGGGAAGAAGGTACTGTTCCTGGTTTGCAGAGGAGGAGACTTAACTCCGAGATTATTTGTGTTGATCAGTTTCCTACAAACCGCAGAGTCCCATTTCCTTGAGTCCAGATCCTTGTTCTCTCATCTCTGCTGAGTGTTTTCCAGTCCGCCGTTCATTACTCAGTCATTACTTCACTTTGCCTTCCACTAAGTAAATACAGAAGTACCTCTCCGTCTTCCCTTTCTAAACCTCGCAGATCCATCATAAAGTAACGTTTTCTTCTTTTAGGACCCTATGTGCTTGGAACGGGGCTTATCCTATATCTCCTGTCCAAAGAAATATACGTGGTCACTCCAGAGACCATTTCTGCCATATCCACCATAGGGCTGCTTGTCTTCATGGTTAAAAAGTACGGCGCCTCTGTTGGGGAGTTTGCTGACAAACTCAACGAGGTAAGAACCGCAGGCCTCGGTTCCCATCTTAGGCCATACTGGAAGCATCAGGGCCATCAAGTGATGTTTTTTTTATATGAATGTATGTGTATATGTTCAACATAAGTAGAAATTAGCTTAATTATAATGAGTATACTTACAGGTATTGTTAGTTACTAATTTGAGATCAGAAGTTTAAGGATTTGTGCATTTCTCCCTATATGTATATGTTTCTTTGTGGGTGATTTTATAAATAAGTGGTATAACCTTGAGGAAGAATAAAATGAATCTGTTTTTATTAACCTTGATGCTTTCACTGATCTTTATTATAAATATCATAATTGCAGCAAAAAATCGCCCAACTAGAAGAAGCGAAGCAGGCTTCCATCAAAGGCATCCAGGATGCAATTGATCTGGAGAAATCCCAGCAAGCACTGGTTCAAAAGCGCCATTACCTTTTCGATGTCCAGAGGGTAGGTTTCAGAACTTTCTAAGGAGCATGAAATTACTCATCTGTGTGCACTTGAAACAAATTCAGAATCTCTTACGTGAGGAATGGCTGAATAGATGGAACATACTTTATTTAGAAAAGAGAAGTTACGGGTGAGGTTCGGCGGTTATTGCTGTTTAGACATTAAGACCTATCCAGTGGATAATTGATTAGAATTTTTACTCTAAAATTAGAAAGAGTACAAGTTATAAGCACACATTTTGGATCCTCACAAAAGGAAATAGTCATTAATTTACGGCTAATTGAAAAATAGTATTCACTGTCTAAGGCATGTCATATTTGCTGTAAGACGGTCTGATACCTTACACTCCGGATTCACAAAGCGGACTCGGGTAGCACCAGAACTTTTTACCGTGGTCGGCGCATAATTAGATGCTAAGACATTTAGTTTCTAAAGCAACTTCAGGAACACGTTCCGGTGTCCCGTCGGTTACTTGGAGCCCCGCACTTCATGCCCGTGTTTAAAGTGAGGCGTCCTGGTGGTGGAGGGTCCTGTCCCAGGAGCACCCGCAACGTGGAGACGAGATGCTGAGGGAAAGGGAGCGTCTGAAGGGTGCGGCCCAGTCTCGTGGTTCTCAGTGTGGTCTCGGTGCCACCCGTGTCAGTCACTGGGTGCCAGGGTTTGCGCCCATTCTAAGACTGCGGAACAGAACGCCTGCTGGGAACTATCCCAAAGTCTGTATTTTTAAAAACAGGATCCTGAGAACTACTTAAGCACACGAATGTTTGAAAACCTCTTTCCATGTGTATTTAGGTTACAAGCAGAGAATGCTTTCTGTCTCATGTATAATGTGTACACACAAAACAAAATCTGACTTTTGAGGCTGTAGTTTTTTCAAAGGAATCAAATGATAGTCTTTAACATTCTTATTTATTTAACAGATACTGAGTTCTTCCTCTGGGGAGACACCGGGCAAGGCAGGACTCTGGGATTACAGCAGAGAACAGGACAAAGTCTGCCTTCACAGAGTCTGCTCTTTAGCCAGGGTTTGAGAGGACAGGAAGGAAACAGTGATCGGACATGAAGTCAGGTGGCAATAAGTGCTCTGTAGAGCAATAAAAGAATGTTAAAGGGTCGGAGACTTTACAAGGAGGGAGTCACAGTTTTCCTGGGCAGTCTAGAAAGACTTCTGATGTGGTTTTTGAGCAGAGACCTGAAGAGGGGATGGTGCACAGTGTGTGGGTTCCGGGGGGAACAGTATTCCAGGTAGAGGGAAGGACAGTCGTTAAGTCCCTACACCGGGAAGCCTGCACGGTGTAGTCAAAGCAAAGTAAGGAGGCCAAGTAGCTGAAGGAGAGCGGGCGAGGTGGGGAATTAAAGAGCACGCTGGGAGTGTGGCCTGGGGCGAGCACACAGAAAGTCCTACAGGCTCCTGTGAGAGCTTTGAAGGGGGCAGAAGGAGAAGTCACTGAAGGTTTTATGCAAAGAAGTGATGGGGTTTCATTTCTGTTTTGAAGAGTCACGCTGGTTGCCTTGCTACAGCTAGCCTCAGTCTCGGACGCGTTGGTCTGAAGTGCCTGTGGCTGGGGGAAGCAGAGCTATTAGGACATGGGATGTGTGAGTCTGGACCTGACGGGGAGACTTCCAGGCTGTACTGCCGGGGGTCACAAGCTTACAGGTGGCACTTAAAGCCGTAAGACTGGGACACACAGGGAAACAGCGGGCGAAAACCAGACTGTTTCCATTTGTAGTCACCTACTTACGATCAAGTGATAAAGGGCCTGAGAATTTGCCATAGGGTGCAGCCACGTGGAGGCTGTTGGTGACCTGGGTAAGGGCTGCTTCACTGAAGTGATGGCAGTAGATGGAAGAAAAAAACAGAAGGAAAGAAATTAAGAGTCAGTATACATAACTGCAAAAGTTGTCAAGGAGTTGTGCTGTAACGGTGAACAAAGGAAGTAGCTAGGAGGAGAGGGTGTAGCAGTCAAGACAGATTTTTTTTTAAAGATGGAAAGTATCATTACATGTGAGCATCTGATAGAAGTTAGTGGAAAGACAAGTTAGTGCAGGAAAGGCGAGGGAGGAGTTTGCTGGAAGGCTGTCCTCTGGTAGACCAGAGGGCCCAGGCGGAGGGGCTGCCAGAGCCGAGGTGGTTCGGCCGCACTTACATGAAGAGAGGCAGGGTACGTGAGCGTGGGTCTGGGTAGGCCGTTACGTGGTGGTAGAAGTGGGTGGGAGTCTTTCATCACTTCGTTTTCTCAGCGACATGGGGGAAGGTCATTCGCTGAGGGTTGAGGGTCGTGAAGGTGATGGAAGAGATGTGAGTGGGAGAGCAGGGGGGTGGTGAACCAAAGAGCTGTGCTTAGTGTTTATTAAGGGCCTGCTGGAGATGAAGATGCCCAGCCTTTATCGGTGCCGGGCAGACCTGTAAGGACTCATCCCAAACCAGAAGATGGAAATATCCCTGTCGCCAGCATTAATTTGATACTGTTCTGGAGGCAGTAGTTGATATTATTAGAGAAGAGAAAGAAATAAGAGACATAAAGGTGAAAAAAGGCAAAGTTATTCTTATAGATTACCTGTTTATATAGCTAGAAAACCTAAGAGAATTATCATAACCCTTAAAACAAGAAGCAAATTCAAGAAAAGATGTCTAGGAGTAAACTTAACTAGAAATGAGTAATCTTTTACTTTGTGAAATGCTTGTACGGTATAAGGTTCTAAGGTTAGAAGGCTCAATATCATAAAGACATCAATTCTCCCTACTTTAGTCCCGAAATTTAACACATTCCTAGAACGAAAATACTAAGAGACGGGGCATGGGGATGTTGGGACCTGGACAGATTGATTAATGGAAAAAAGTAAAAAGAGTATCCAGCAGTATTCTGAAAAAGTGGATTCATGGGAAGTAGTCCTACCAGATACTAAACTTCACTGTAAAACTAGGATGAACTGGGACCAGTACCGTGCGGTGCGAATAGAAAGGTTGGCCAGCAGGTGAGAGGGCTCGGACAGGGACCTACGCAGGAGGCGGTGTAGGTGGGAGGCGTTTTCATCTTTGGGGAGGAAAGACAGGTGGGCACCTTTGCATAAGTATGAAGTTGCTTTCCTGCCTTCCACCTCGTACTAAAACAAGTTTCAGATGAACTGAAGATCTTAAGAAATGAAACCATAAAAGTAGAAAAAGAACATGAGAAGCAATGCATCGCCCTTGTCGTTGATGGGGCGTTTCGAATGAAATCAGTGGAGTCCAGAAGTACATGTGTGGCGGCAGCTGCTAGCTGGACTCACAGTGCGTGCAAATACCGAGTCATTTGCACGTGGGAAATTAGTGTTGTGTGGCGGTCACGCCGAGTGAAGAAGAGAAAACTTGGAAACTGCGAGGCAGAGTCCTCAGAGTGGAACTCTGCGATCCCTCAGCTGTGCAAACGGTTTTCGTCATTTCTTACTTTGCTTCAGAACAACATTGCCATGGCCTTGGAGGTCACGTACCGGGAGCGGCTGCACAGAGTGTACAAGGAGGTGAAGAACCGCCTGGACTACCACATCTCGGTGCAGAACATGATGCGTCGGAAGGAGCAGGAGCACATGATCAACTGGGTGGAGAAGCACGTGGTGCAGAGCATCTCCGCGCAGCAGGTACCTGGTGTTCGAAGCTTCTGGAGCTGAGGCGGGGTCCCTGCCGGGGTCTGCTGGCGGCTCTGTTGAGATCGGAGGGGCTGGCCAGGGGACTTCAACCTGCACAGGCTCCGGTTGCCTTTCCTGCATAGCGGAACCCAGAAAAGGCTGCGCGTCTGCCGTGCTGGCTTCTCCCGTCCTCAGAGTTTGGTTAAGGGTCTCTTACCGCAGAGGTCAAAACCGTAGTTGTTCAGAACGCTGCTCAGGTTCCCGCGTTTGGGAACCGGTAACCAGCATGGTTAGCCTCTCTGCAACATAGCGACTGGACCAGGCCACTGCTGAGCCCCTTCCATGCCTAGTTCCATGGCGATATTCCGCTTCCTCTTCCCTGCCACTTGATTTATTGGTCTGGAATGGCAAGGTTTCCTGTTATTTACCGGACCTTGATTGGCTCTTTAAAATTTATATTTTTTATTCCGGCCAGCAGAATCCGTGTCAACTTATGGCCTAATTTCCTCTTTTCCAGATATATAGTATATCTAATGAGTTTTTTTTAGAAACCATCTTTTACATAAAAGTACTATATACTTATTAAACTAGGAAAATACAAAAAAGTACACAAAAGAAATCAACAATTATTTCCATTCTTAACATTTGCTATATTACTATTGTTCGATCTGGCTTTACACTCTGCATAGGTTTTGCTTAGAAAAGCTGTGAGCCAGGGGATTTTAACTGCAGTGGTACCTTGGCACTTGTCGCTCATTCGTTCCAGAACTTGTGACGAGTGCCCGACGATGAAGCATTTTCTCTTGCGGGCCGGCGTCCTGGCGCACGCAGGTTCTGGCCAATGCGACGAGTCCTGCGCAAGCGCTGAGGGCCGAAACATTTTTCCTCATCAAAATGCCACAAGTCTAGGGTTTGACGAGTTCTGAGGCATGGCTGTACGTCCCTGGATTTGCTTAAAGTCGCATCTTCCCTGTGTAAATCACTAAATAATTCCTAGTGTCTGCCGTGCTAAGCCGTCTGGAGGCTGTGTAGGAGCCTCCAGGTCTCGTAGGAAGTGCCCTTCGGAATGACGGTGTTTGTACTGGTTTGGAAGGGTCTAAGCAGCTTTCTCTCTCCTTTTCACAGGAAAAGGAGACAATCGCCAAGTGCATTGCAGATCTCAAGCTGCTTGCAAAGAAGGCGCAAGCACAGCCAGTTATGTAAATGGATCGATCGAGATCGAGACAGCTAGACACACTTGACTGACTGAGCGGAAGCCAGGCTGTGACAGAAGCTTTCTGTGTCGCCTTCTCCTGGAGTCCAGCTCACCCGACCTCAAAGTGAACAGCGCGAGTTCCATCTCATGAGAGAATTAAAACAGTCTGCTGGCCGGGAGCTGTTTCTTGTCCTCCTTGCTCCGCATTTTGAATTGTCCGATGATCACTTTGGAATAAGCAGTGTGCTTCTAATAATATTTGGTGCCTGACGAAAGACTACCAGGTTATCGTTTAAATTTGTAAGTCTGTCATCTTACAATAAAGTGACAGTTGAACAAGGTTTGTCAAATTGTGCAATCTTCTGAAATAATATCGCGACATTTGTCATGTGAGTAAGAATTAAAGATGCCATTGAACCAATAACCTTGTGTACAAGACTTACTGGCCAGCTGCTTCTGGCTAACTGGTAGGTTATGGGAAATTTAGAGCTTTTTAGTATTCTTTAAATAACTAAAGGAAATACTGTACATGAAATCATCACTCACTTTATCGTTTTTGTAATATGTATATAGAAAATATTAGGGACTTGATATGTTGTGAAATCATTCTTAAGAATCCAGCAGGTGGCCCTGGCTGGTGTGGCTCAGTGGATTGAGTGCCGGCCTGGGTATCGAAGGGTCACCAGCTGGATTCCCGTTTGGGTTGGGGTACATGCCTGGGTTGCAGGCCAGGTCCCCAGTAGGGGGTGTGAGAGACAACCACGCATTGATGTTTCTCCCCCTCTTTCTCCCTCCCTTTCCCTGTTGTTAAATAAAATCTTGTAAAAAAGAAGAATCTAGCAGGTAAATCAGAAAATTCTGCCCTTCCATAGGTTTTTCTGCATTTAATTCTTTCATACTCGTATGAAGATTTAATTGCACACAAATGGGCAACTTACATAATAGGAAATATTTGAAAATATGGATCATATGGGTGATTGCTATTTTCTTGACTTCCTGGATTTTAATTCATGTAACAATCGTGGGTCGGTATTTATGATGGCTAATGTTTTCCTCTCCTACAGAAATCAGATTGACATCTTTATTGTTACTTCAAAGAGTTTGTGCTCCGGTCAACACGGGTGTTCTTACTGATTTATTTAACAATCACAAGTACCTAGGTTGTGCTCAGCCCCACCTTACTCTGGTCCCCCGGAGATGACAGTTCCTAACTCAGAGTTAAAAGTTTGCTAGGAAGGCAGGCAGAATATGTGATCCAACATCTGAGAAGCAGATCTGCGGGGACACGCGTGTGTGTGTTGAAGGGGTTTGACTCTGCAGTGAGTGGGAGCTGGCTGAGCTGGCTCTGGGAAGCTGTTGTCTTTGTTTCTGATGCAGGAGCTTGAGGTTCCCGGAACAGGCTGCTAAGGAGGGAGGGTGGATGTGAAGTGGGGGAGAGCAGGAAGGAGGGGAAGTCGCAGGCACACACTGCAATTGTCGGTTTTATTACCTTTGACCGTGATGGTAAGATTGCCTGCAAAACCCCAGGCCCTTC
>PVJI01034509.1:0-10417 GCA_004026765.1 Micronycteris hirsuta | reverse complement strand
GTCTCCTTGTATTTATTTCTATGGTAGGTAGAGCTACCACATCTCTCAGGCTTGTTAGAGGGGCCTAATGTGGTAGGTGTCCTACACAGTACAGTGGCACAGTATCCCCCATTACCCAAGATGGGTAATCGAGGTGTTCTCACTGTTTGGGCTGTGTACACCCTCCTCTTGTAGTTGTGTTTTGATTGCTATTGGCACGTCCAAGGTCAGCCACTGCTTGTGCTCTGTCCAGGGTCACTCAGAGTAAGATACAAAGTCATCTGCCAATGGCTGCTACTTGTGCTAGGCATGGAGGTGTCCACATGAGGCCAAGCTGTGAACCAAAGCCAGCTACTGCTAGTGCTAGGCCTGGGACAATTTAGCAAGAGGTACAGGGTTCCCTGAAGCCAGATGCTGCTTGTTTGAGAGAATTTAAGAAAATCTGTAGCATGGGCCCAGAATATGGAAAAGTCACTGGAAACACCTTAGGTGAGCCCCAAACTGGGTGGGGCAGGGCTTTAAGAAATCACCAGTGTGGGGCAAACAGTGTGAACCAGGTTGATGGAGTTTCAGATATGGTGCTTGTCCTCTGGTTCTGTGGCTCTGGGTGGGGAGGGCTCAGTAAAGGATCAGTGGCCGTAAACAGCACTTCTGTGTGGGAGAAAGCTGCTCCCCAGCTCTCGTTGTGATGCCAGACAATTCAGTTCCTCTCTGTATGTTTCTGATGCCCTTCAAACTGCTGCCCCCATACTGGAGCTCAGACAGAGTGAGTCCAAGTAAGTCTGTGTATGGGCCCTTTAAGAGGAACCACCAGGGTGTCCAGCAGTTTTTGTCCTCCACAGCTTTAATCCCTACTGGTTTTTACAGTCAGAGGTTATGGTGACTTCTCTTCCTGGCACTGGATCCCTGGGCTGGGGGGATCTGGTGTGGGGCTGGAATCCTTTACCCCTTACATATTCCTCCAGAATTTTATCTGCCATATGAGGGTGTGAGACCATCCCATTTTGTATCTCTGCACCCCCCACCAGTCACAATGTAAATAGTTTCTTCTTTAATGCTGTAGTTATACAACTTCCATTTAGCTAAATTTCTGACAATTCTGAATGATGGTTGTTCTATGGTTTATTGGTAATATTGATGTGCTGTGCAAGGAGGCGAGCCATATTTACCTATGTTGCCATCTTGACTGGAAGTCCATCTGGAACATTTTAATATAGAGCAAGATTATCTTTGGGTATTTTATAATTCTAATTTTAAGAATTTCTCTAATTGTACAAATTTTTAAATTTAGTTAAAATAGAATTATTTTAATTTCAAGAATTTTGACACACACAAAAAGCAGTAAATTGCCAATGTTCAGACCTATAGGACTGCTTCTTTAAAACGTCTTTTAAATAAATGCCTTGCTGCAATTCAGAGGATCCTCGATACTTTAAATAGATATTTGGTAAACACTTCACCACCTAAGAAGTTCTTAAAGCAGCTCAGCATATTTTTATCTTAGCCTCCTAAGCTCAGTAAATTCTTTCTTTATCAGTAAAGAAAAAGGAAAATGTCAGATAGGACATTACCTAAGTAAATAGCGTCAAATAGTAAGTGCTCGTAAGACCTGAGGAAAAGTAACAGCAAACTATTAGGTGTCCGATTTAAACAAGTTTCTTAGCTAGAATGTCTTTGATTACTTTCATTTCGAATAGTATATGGCCTTTTATCTCATAGTATTTCTGCAGGAAAATCACTTCAGTATCTAAAGGAAAGTTATTAATCAAAGTTAGACAAAAATACCATAATCATAAATTATAAATTGCCAGAGGCCCTGTGTTTCCTCTTCTTTAAAGGAATACCATAATATTTGTGAACTAAATTATGAGCATTTTCATAAGCAGTGACCTTATTTCCCCTCATAAACCATAAACTTAGTAGAAATCTCAGACAGAGTGACATACTGTATTTTTAGAAGAAATTACTACTATATTTATTTTCATGAACTTTTGAAGTAACCAAAAAGAAGAGAAGGTTCAGATGCTTATGTCAAGGTCCCGGTGTTAACAGGTAGGGAAGGGACAGTACCACACTATTTTCCCAAGTCAGGGTCTTTAATGGTACTTCAGCACAGTGAGCCTTAACTTTTGGTGTGCGTAAAAGTTGCTTCAGAACTGGGTGGGAGTATTGTTGATGTATTCATCAGACATGGCAGTCAGCCTAAAAGGGAAAGTATACCTAACTCTTTCTTCTTGTACTCCTCCCCATGGCAACCCTGATTATCATGGTCATTCAGATATAGACACTCACAAACATCCAACGTACCGGGACACATTTCTTGGTCCAATGATCTCTTCCAGAGGGGTTCTGCAGCTTTGTGATTCCTTTCATAAAGGGGCAGTGTGACATCAATATGCAGGCCAGTGACTATGTATCTAGTGAATACATTACTTTATAAGACTTCTCACACATAGTCAACTGACCAAAAATGTACAGATCTCTCCGTATAGATGTGCTCTTATTATCATAAAAGATTATGACATTAACCTGTCATTCCATTATTTTAGTTTAATCTAATTCATTATGTGGTAAGAGCAAAGAACTTTCTCTGGTGCTAAGCTGGCCTTTTCTGTCTACTGCCCTCTAAACTTAAAGCATCTTGGCACACTTTGACAACTGCCTATTTCAGCACACTTTATATATCACTAAGACTGATTTTATATAATTATAATAATAAAGGCACTTGATAAAATGTCAAATAAAATTGGAAGCCTTAGCCATACATGTAAGATTTCCATTTCATCTATTCTTAAACATATTGCTTAAAATCAACCTCTTACAACTTGTCTCATCTGCTATCCATGGGTTTCTAATTTTTATTTTTACAGAAATTTAATGGTAATTCTCATTAAATTTTATTCGGTGCTATAGAGTCATTACTTTTTTGCTTCTTTTTTTAAAGTTATTGAGAGGAAACTTCTTTTTACTTTGGTGCATGTCTATTGAAAAAGTCAGGCTGTCTTTAAACTAAATAATCAATAAGATAATAAAACACTTAACAAGTTTCTAAAAGATTCCAGTCAGTGTGGATAGTATATCCAAATGGATTATAAATATCAATGCATAAGGTAAAATTTAGTTTTGAGAAAGAAACAAAGGGCATCTTTGTCATATTAATATAGTTAAATATTTTCAATCCAAAAATTAAAAGTGCCAATTATAAAAAAATATATTACTCTAAATTAAAGTCTAGAGTTGTTGTTAATCATGACACTATTAAGAGAGTTGAAAGGCAACCTATATATTGGAAGAAAAATACATAAAGAATTGTCACTAGACCAGTTCCATCTTGGCAGCTGACACTGCAGAGCATGGTTAGGGACCTCCAGTTCTTCACTTTTGCAGGAAAGGATTCAAGAATAAGTCAGAGTGAGAGTCTGAGTGAGCGCGAAAGCAGGTTTTATTCAGGTAGAGACAAAGAGTATAGGAAGTCTAAGAAGTGAAAAGATGTACTTGGTGAACATGGGCAAACTCATGAGCGCATTGCACATGTGGCCAGTCAGTTCTTGGGATTTTACATATTTCCCAGGGTGGGTTGTTTCTGAGCTCTTTGGCACCAAATTCTGACACTACCTTCTGATTGGAACAGGGTTTGTTTTTAATATGGTCTGTTCCAGGAGTGTCATGGTGTTCACCTCATGTGGCCCCCTTTTTACTTAGGGTGTCTTCTTTCTGTATAATGATGTTATAATAGGCTTTGGGGTTGGTCTCTTGTCAATTTTTTTTTATCTTGGATTGTTCTGTTTTTAGCCAATTTTGTTGTTTTTGACTTCTGTGACCACCACAGGGTTTTTCTGCCATAAACTGTTTCCCTTTGGTCATGCGTGGAGGTGGAGCTCTGGTGAGATGATCTACGGGCTTATCATCAATCTATGATGTTGGCTCCTACTTTCTCATTCCATCTTTTGAGTTTTTTCATAACTTCTTTCTATCCTGTCTGAAAACTGCAAATTACTTAAATAACTATGAATCATTAAGAATGAAAAAGAAAAATTGTCATAACATTTGAAAAACCTTTTCACAAAAGAAGATACCCAAGTGACTAAGATGAAAACAATAAAAAATGAGGACAAAGAAGTAGGAGGAGGATCTGTGGCCAGTGTGGCTCATTTGTTTGGAGCGTTGTTCCATAACTGAAAGGTTATGGGTTCTATTCCTAGTCAGGGTACATACCTGCATTGTGGGTTTGATCCGCGATCCAGGTGTGTATGGGAGGCAACCAATCGATGCCTCTCTCACATCAATGTCTCTCTCTCCCTTCCTCTCTCCCTTACTGTCTTTCTAAAAAGCAATGAAAAAATGTCCTTGGATGAGGACTTAAAAAAAAATCAAGTAGGATGTATTACTCATCTATTAGAATAGCTAAATCAAAACAAATCACAAAAAGCCCTAATGAGGATATGTAGAAAAGAGAAAAAGTACGCTGCTGGTGGAAGAATAAGTTGTAAACCACAGTGGATAAGTGTGATAGAATCTACTAAATCAAACACACACATATCCTGTAACACAGTGATTCCATTTTTAAGAATATGCTGGCATAATTTTTTCACTGAAATGTATAAAATTTATATATACATTTGAAGAAACCGAAGTTTTGTCACCCTGAAGCTACTTTTTTGGGATATTGATTTAAACTGTTTACTAAGAAACAAGACTCAGAGAACCTTTCATGGATTCCTCTACACCAATCCTTTCTTGTCTAAGAGATTCAGATAGAGAAACCTGCTTAAGGAAAGAGATTTTAGGATATTTCCCCTTAGGCTAATTTAATTAAGTATGGTAAATAAGAAGGCTTCATGTGGTGCCTGTCACTGGATAACTGCCATATCTCATTGTTTCTGAGATGCCTAGCAAGAATTTGCGTGCCACGTATGTTCTGTTCTTCTTCAACTACCTGCAAACCATGCATCGTTACTTCTGAAGCCTAATACTTTATCCTGTGTTTCTACTTTGTCCAAAATGTCTTAGATACGCAATGTTGCCTCAGTGTATTAAAACTTTGATTTTCTCCTGTTAATTAGTCTTTGTTAATTTGGTTGTTAGCCTAGCCAGAAAAACTTAAGAAGGTAAGAGAAAAAAAATAGCAATATACAGGGCCTGGCACAAGTAACACCCCTTGTTTTTAATTACAAAAACCTTTGACTGCAAAATCAAAAGCATGTAATTCTGTAACAACAATATCGCACTCAAGCACACTAAATGGCATTTTAGGTGGAGTGTTCAGATTAAAACTATGAATTATTATACCCATATTATTACCTTACAAACCACACTTAAGCAGATCTTACTTTGGCCAGACCCTGTATTTTTAGCCCAAACAGTGTTCATGGAAGTATTATTCTTAATATCCCTAACCTGAAACTGTTCAAATAATTCAAATAATTAAATATAGAATGGACAAAAATTATAGTATATTCACATGGTACATTATTAGTATTATAACATTGGACCAAAAACAAAAGAATCCAGACATGAAATAGTATATACTATGAGTTTCCATGACATATATTTCATTTAAATTGTAAAAAGAACAATAATAGGCAGAAATTTATCTATTCTGTTAGATAAATAGCATACTTAGGAAAATGAGGGCTCTTCTGAGGATTGGTAATATTCTATTTCTCGATGTGTGCCCTGGTTCCACAAATGTGTTCAGTTAGTTAAAAATTATTGATATTATATGTGAACTTTGTACGTTTATGATTCTTCAATAAAACGTTATAAAAAAATAATAATTAGTGACAAATGAGAAGGAGCGTGTTAAGTATGGGAGACCCTTCTACATGGCGTGGACCCAGCTCCAACTCGGAGGGACCAGTGGAGAGTGACACAGGACCCACGCCCACAGATGGGTTCTCCTGTGGGGAATCAGGCCTGCACTGTACCTAGGCTGCTTTGAGACTTGCTTTTTGCTAAATCTCCCTCACCCTGAATTGAGGCAGCAAATGTTTTACTGCATATCTTTAAAATAACTTCCTAAAGTCTATGCTAAACCTTCCAAGGATAAGTGTAACCAGTTCAAACTCTTTTCCCTTTACATTTGCAAATATCCTTCTTTCTTGATGTAATTAGCAACATCCTTTCCTTTGTTTTCTGTAAAAGGTAACCACCTACAGTGCATAGTAAATGAGAACCATCCTCCATGTAGTGTGCCCAGAAAAGCAATAAAAGCCTGTCAAGGCAAGAGTCAGGGAACTCTCCCCTAAGAGAGTGGCTGATCCGTTGCTTTTCCTCCACAGGATTCAGCAGTCCATGTGAATTTGTCTCGTGTCTCAGCTGCAACACCAGGGTCTGCATCAGTTGAGGATGAAATAAATTTTGTTATATATTGATAATTGTTGATATGTGTGATAGGTGCATAAGGGTTTATTCTACTACTTTCTCTAATTCTATGGTGTTTGAATTTTTTCCTTGATAAGAAGGTAGAAAGAAAGTAAAACCAAACTCTTTCTTACCTGGAAATACATTTGGAATTTAACATCATCACAAAATCACCTGCGGAGAAGTTAACATGTGTTTACAAAACAAAAGTTTAATCATGATGTTTACCAATGTGTTTCAAGTGCCTAGAACAGGTCATAGCACATAGTGTTAACCTAGGTAGTCAACTAGTTAGTAATAAGGCAGAAGCAAAGGGAATTGGACATTGTTGAGCATAATCAACCGGGGAGCATAAGTCTATTTGCTTTACCAGGAAACAATAGCTTCACACACTCAGGGGGATCGCAGCCCTGCCCTCCCCTTTCCCCCTCCTGCACTGGATTGCTGGGGGTAGCACATGCACAATAGAAGTCAAAATGGTGTAGTGGGCGGTACTTAATCAGAAACACCTGTCAGTCTAGTGGAGGGCGGGGAAGAGGGTAAACCCATTAGCAACTCACAAAAGCTTGGGAGGTTGATTGGTTATTTTGAAAAAGCTCCTGGCTTGTCCAAAACCCTAGATAATATAATCCCTACTCTCTCTCTCTCCCTCTCTCCCTCTCTGTCTCTTACCTGTGCTTGCCCATCTGCTCATGCTTGTTCCCTCTCCATAACCATGTGGCCCTAGCAGCCACATGGACTATAAAAATTACATTATTTTGTGCATAGGCTCTAAGCATGAGCCTGCATAGGCTCTAAGCATGAGCCTGCATATAGCAGCACAGCCAGGAACAGCATTAAGCTATCTGGATGGGCACTGAGACCACTTAGCAGGCACTTGTGGCCTCCAAAAGACTAATATGAAACAGAAGCTCCGGACACTGGCCTTTGTTTTAGCCTTGCTGAAGACACAATTGGACTCTTTACTGTGGGACAAAGCTGAACCCAGGACAGCCCTTTTCAACTTCAATAAACCTTATCACAAGACCACACCTCCATACTGGTCCCTGGAATCTTTCCTTGCCACCCTGTGAAAGAGTCCATTTCCATCAGCAACATCAGTAATCACTCAATACATATTTGATAAGTGAAATAATGATTGACTCTGGAAGGCCACATCATTAAGGTTATCACACTGTATCAATAAAGATCTAGATTATGAAATTTCGGTTGTGTTGGGCAAGTTCAGAAGTTAAAATCTGGCTTTCATTTATTCTGGCTCTACATTTTCCTCCATGGAATTAGAAATCTAGCTCCCTTCCCTAAGCAAAAATAAGCTCCCAGTTATGTAGGTAACAATATGTCTTCTTCGTGATGCAAGTACTTTTGCTTTAAATCCTATCTAAGCTACTCATTTCTTTGTGTTTTCTTCCATCACAAACATGAGCCTTTTCACTCCAGGTAACCAAAAAGTATATTTTATTCAAAAGTACTATAAGTCACCAGTTCCCAAGGATGAGAGCTCATTTGAATTTTCACAGTATTTGATTTTCTGAAAATGACAGAATAAACTTCTGGAAAATTACATTATTTTGTGCAAAAACAATTTTGGTTAAATATATAACTTTTTAAATTTACTATTTCTCACAAAACAAACAAGCAATAAACTCATATTATTGAAAATCTTAATAATGTAACCCCCAATATAACATATCTCTGCAGGAAATATTTGTGGTTTATTTACACTTCAGTTGATACTGAGATTTAAAACTATGGTTACAAGTTCTAGTTCAAGTACATTTCAAATCAATTATAAAGATTTATAACATACTTTGGTTTGGGTTGCTTAGTTTCACTTCCTATATTATGTGCCTTTATTCACGTACCTCAGAAATGTGAATAAAATATATCCAGATTATGATAACCCTGCAAATATTAATAATAGTTTGAAATGATTAAAATTATGAATATCAAAGTTTGAAGTTTATTTATTTAGAATGCTTTGGGTATAATGTATATAGTATTTATTTAATGCTGACATAAATAATTACCTAACAAAGAAAAGCTAATAAAGAAGATCTGGCATCTCATTATCTAAAATTAAATTTTAAGCTGTGAAATATCCTTGCTGGTTTTAAAACAAGAATAAAATATAGCCAGATTATTAAATATTAAAAACTGCTTTAAATAAATAACTGCTTTAAAATAAATATCAAGATAAAATTAATGTCCCCTTCTATAGGCTTCCATAGCACAATGTCTCTAGTAATTATTGAGCTTATCTTTCTGTGCTGCAATGGCCTATTTACTTTTCTATCTCCATGAATTCTCTGGAAAATTCCTTGAGACTATGGATTTCCTTTCTTTTTCAATCACATGTAAAGTATTTGTTTGTCTCATGATAAGTTCTCAGTAAAAATCTATGGAGATTGAACAAAAATCTATGAACAAATGAAAGAATTATGAGAACTAAAGTTATCCTTAATTTAAACTGTGAAAAGATAGATTATAATAGTACAAATGCAGTGCTATATTATTGTAAATGTTCCCCATCCTGAAAGTTTACACTCTAGGCAGAACATACTTCAAGTTAAACTTACACTATGAAGTTCTCTGTTTTTTTTTTTTTAATTGCTACCTTTTTTTTAACACATATTTAAAGAAAGATTTTATTTATTTATTTTTAGAGAGAGAGAAATGGAGGGAGAAAGAGAGGGAGAGAAACGTCAATGTGTGGTTGCCTCTCACATGCCTTCTGGGGACCTGGCCTGCAACCCAGACATGTGCCCTGACTGGGCATCAAACCACGACCCTTTGGTTCTCAGGCTGGGACTCAATCCACTGATCTACACCAGCCAGGGCTAAAATTTGTATATTGTCCTTTTAAATGTAATTTTGCCTACTATTTGAACTTGCTATTAAATGAATTATATGAACAATTGAGTTTCTCAAAAGTCTCCCTTAAAGAGATAGAAACAAGGAATATTTGACCAGTCACAGCTAAGGGTAAGAAAGATAAATGATACATCAATATTTTCTGGCCTATTTTGCTTTCCTATTCTAACTCACATAATTTGTTTGCTACTTGAGTATTTGTCATTTTTATTTTCATATTTGCAGATGTCAAATACAACTTAGATCTCACCAGCGAATAATTTATGGCTAGAGGTTTCTTCCAGATTTAAAAAAAAGAAACAGCAACAACAACAAAAACTCCTTCCTGTGTATATAGCTAGCAGTGAAGTAGCCAATTCTGAACAAAAACAAACATGGAAGTTCTTATCATAGATGGTACACTAAATAGAAGATAGCTTATGCATCAGTAAATTGAATTTGTTGCAGAGAGTTGCCTATATAACTGTGATTCAAAGTTCCTCTCCCTGACTAGATTCCATTGTGTCAACACACTAAGTAAATAAACTTAGATTCAAAGACTCAAAGAAAAGTATAAAAGGCTATAGAAATTAACCAGCCAGAATTTTGTATAAAACAGGGCTTGTTCAGGCTTATAGGGATATTTCAGAGGATCCAGAAACCCTATCCATGCTCTTCTGGTGACTATCCTCTCACAAGTGGCCCAGATTGTGTTTCCTGTTTAGTGTTGAGGCAAATTAGTACTCAGGAAGTAAAATTCTATTTTTTTTTGGGGGGTGGTGAACTTACTTAAACAAAATCCAAACAAACAAACAAAACTCTTTTGAGGTCTATCTACTTGATTTAAGGTACTTAAAGTACACGTTGACTTTTATAATATCTAATTTTTGTTTCCTTTTTTTTCTGTAATAAAGACTCGGACTCCATATTTTATGTTATCTGCTGACAGATTTCAAGAGCCATTCCTCTCTCTTTTCCTTTAGCTCCACATCTTGGTAAAGAGATGAGAGCTTGGGTATGCTTTTCTTCAGTTCCAGTGGAAAGCCAAATCACAAGCCCTTGATTGAGGCAAAACCTTCACCCTAGCCCCATCCTCCCACTGCCACAGAAATATGAAGTTTTCTCCTTCCCGAGTTTTCTCTAGCTACTTCAGATCTGCTTGAGAAGCCTGCTCTGTTCTCCTCCAGAAAGCCTCATTATGTGAGTTATAAAGCTTTTCATA
>PVJI01034508.1:0-10417 GCA_004026765.1 Micronycteris hirsuta | reverse complement strand
TAGAAAGTGTTTTCATTTATTAGTCTTTAATTTTTCTTAGCAATGTTTTGTAGTTTTCAATGTACAAATCTTTTACCTGTTTGGTAATATATCATTCTATTTGGTGCCATTGCAGATTAAATGTTTTTGTAATTTCATTTTCAGAGTGTTTATTGTTTGTTAATTTAAAAACATTATTGTATTTTTTCCATTACCATTTGATCCCTTTATACCCCCTCCTCACAATCCCCACACTGTTGTCCATGTCCAGGAGTTCTTTTTCCTTTTTACTTGATCTCTCAACCCCCTAATTTCCTCTCCCCTGAGCTGTCAGCCTGCTTTCTATCTATGATGAGTCTGTCTCTATTTTACTTGTTAGTTGAGCAATTTGTTCATTAAGTTCCACATATGAGTGAAATTATATGGTATTTATCTCTCTCTGACTGGCTCACTACACTTAGCATAATGTTCTCCAGGTTCATCCATGCCTTCACAAAGGGTGATTTTTCTTCTTCTTCTTTTATGACTGAGTAGTATTCCATTAGGTGAATGATCTATAGTTATTTTATCCACTCATCAACTGTTGGACACTTGGGCTGCCTCCATATCTTGGCATTTGTAAATAACACTGCAGTGAACATAGGGGTGCTTATGTTCTTTTGAATAGACCATCTTCTTACATAACACAAAAGAATATATTCAAAATGGGTTAAAGACTTAAATATTAGAGCTGAAACCATAAAAATCCTAGAAGAAAACATATGCAGTAAAATATGACATATCTCCCCAGGCAAGGGAAACAAGAGAAACAATAAACCAATGGGACTACCTCAAACTAAAAATGTTTTGCACAGCGAAGGAGACAACCAGCGTAAAGAGACACCCCACAGAATGGGAGAACATAATCGTTGATACATCTAATGAGGGGTTAATGTGAAAAATTTATAAAGAACTTAACACCAAATACCCCCAAACAATCCAATTAAAAATGGACAGAGGACCTAAGTAGAAACTTCTCCAAAGAGGACATACTGATGGCCGATACACATATGAAGAGATGCGCATGGTCTGTAATTATCAGAGAATGCAAAGAGATGCAAATTAAAACCACAGTGAGATGTCATCTCACACCTGCCAGAATGGCTCTCGTCAACAAATCAACAAATATGTGCTGGTGAGGATGTGGAGGAAGCGGAACTCTTTTGCACTGTTTTGAAATGCAAATTGGTGCAGCCACTGTGGAAAGCATTATGGAGATAACTCAAAAAATTAAAAATGGATCTTCCTTTTGACCCACTAATCCCAGTTCTGGGAATATACCTGAGGAAAGCTAATAATTTTTAAATAAATAAAAGTCTTATTATATTGTTATGTGAGAATGAAGGCTACATAGTTTCATGTGTGGTATGATATCAATTATACAACGATGCTTAATGCACAGAGTAGAAGGAAATATAAGGTCTTAATATTTTTCAGTGATTTATGCATTACTATTATTATTTAAATATTTTAAATGTTTTTAAAAACATATCATTGAACATCTACTAAGTATGGAATTCTCTTCCGGAGGGCAGGCCCCTTGTAATACAGGCTACCTCGCTAAGTGAGTCTTCTAGGAACCCATCCATATCAGTGTCCCAGTCGGCGGTATTGTAACAGGATGCATTTGGCTTCAGTGAATTTTTGTGAAGATTCTTTCAAAACACATTTGCCCATTTCATGACGGGTGATTTACAGGAGCACCTGCCAGTACCATGCTGAGTGTTCAACAGTTTTTTATCAAAAATGGCCTGACTCCTATGCCCCACCTTCCCTATTCTCCAGCTCTTGCCCCCAGGAACTTTTTTTTGGTTTCCCCCAATGAAAAAAGTCTCAAAGGGAAATGTTTTGCTGATGTGGAAGAGGTGAAACAAAAAATGGCAAAAGCTCTAGAAAGCATAAAAATCAACAAGTTCATAAATCGTTTTGAGCAATGGAAAAAACATTTCAATAGATGTATTCCATCAAATGGAGAATACTTTGAAAGTGACTGAAGTTAAACATGTAAGAATACACAATTTTTGTACATAAATTCCATTTTGGGGGGTCCACCCTTGTATCATGATCCAATTATGTGCTGAAAACTTAGTAACCTTTTCTTCTTCCATTACTCTGAATTTACATTTCGTTTTCAGAAAATTGGGTTACAATGTGTGATTAGAGAATGCAAGAAATTATTTTATTGAATATTTATCTTCCCTGCCCAGTGACGATTTCAGAACTGTTATTTTTAAGAACCTAGCTTATTCTGTATCTTAAAATAATATTTAAGGTGTTTGCTACTTTGTAACTAAATATGCCTAAAGATTTGCCGTGATTTTCTGCAACTGTTCAAGGTACCCAAAATAATTACTTAACAATGTAGTTTTGTAGGTCACTTTGTTACTGCAATTATTGATCTACGTAATACTTATTAAGAACTCATAATGTACTGAGGTCTTTAAAATGCTTTTTACGCAACAGTTCCTAACTTCTAAATGGACATTTTGATAATGCAAAACAACTAAAATTTCTTTTCTTTTAATTGAGTTTGTTACCTGTTGGAAAATGGTTGCATTTTAGCAACATGCCTTTTTTTCAGGGGTATTGTACATTTATTAGAGAATAGATTGTGCTGTTTTCATGACAGAGTTAACTTCTGTCCAAATCAAAACCCAATTGTTAACTATACTGCAATAAATCCAAAGACAATCCAGGCCCTTCTCTTTCTAGAACTAGGTTCTCATTGACTTACGAAAGAGAAAAAATAAAGGCGAGACTTCTGAGATCTTTAGATGGTGACAGTTTGCCAGATTCTAGCAACTCAAAATCCTTGTTATTAAATATTTTTATTTATTCATGATTGAGCCTAAAACAATAATGGTCTGTGATGTTTCACAATGTAATTTTAGAAGATGAGGTGGGACAGATTTAATGGCACAAATGCTAAGAAAGTTCACCCCTCAGGCGAGTGTAGAGAAGACACAAGGGAACATGCACCATTCTACAAGACCATCAATTTCATTGCTGTATAACAGAATTTTCTGTAACTTAGATTCCTAATGTGATTCTAAGACTGCATAACTCTTGAGGTCCTATCAGTCAGCACTCAGGGAGAAAAATGACTTCTCTGGAATGACCTCCTTCAGATCATTCTGCAGAATTAGAAAATGCTTGAATAATTGCCCTACAAGTAAGGAATTTTTACTAGAAAGGACTTATTCACTTGGAATGAAAATAGTACAACAGAAGCTAATGCCACCTATCACAGAAAAAAGGATTATAGAGTCAAAACTGGAAGGAAGTGTAATGCATCTAGATCCTTCTTCAAGATCCAGGGAGAAATATACTTAATTCAAGGACTGTGAACTACATATTTCCCCTAATATAAATTTGCTTGGAATTAGTTTGTTTTCCTAGAATTTTGAGTCTAATGCAATGGGTTTTGTAGCTATTCAATAAAAAGTGATTATTTAGTAATATTTCTGTAACTTCATTGAAATATTGTCTAGCCTGTACTCATTTTAGGGTCTAATATAAAACTTCTCTGTGACAACTAATGCGAATCTATTTTATACTTGTTGCAAACAAAACTTATACATTAAGACTGGCTAATTGCCTCCTTGGACAGCCACCTTTACACACAAGGTCATACCATGGCCACTTTTTTCTCTGGGTTTCTAATGTTTACTGTTGGTCTCCAATTTTAGTCTATCAGTTTTTCCACCCTTTATGAAGTCAGTGCCAGTAAAACATCATTGAAACCTACTTGCTATCAAATATTCTCCTGCACTAGAGTCAGGGCATAAAAAGAAAAGCTGTTATTTACTATGTATTCTATAAATACAATTTAAGAAGGCCCTCTCTGAACATTTTAAATGTGTACCCAGCATCTACGTTCCATTGTTCAGCCATTCTTTATTGCTGCTTGTGCATGCAGAGGGGCACTAGAGTTTAGATGAGGCAAACCTATTCCTTCTTAAATTGCAAACTCACCTGTCACCATATTTGGGTCTTCTCGGACATTTCCCCATGTCTTGAATTACCAACTCTGGCCTTTTATAATTTCTGGGAATTTATGCTGTGATTGGACAGCAAGAATATTTGGCTATAACTTAAAATAATTGAGATGTATTTGAGTGTCTTGTAGGTACTTCAAGGGGAAGAGAAAGAGAAAATTATCTAAATGTACTATATAGAAAACACTGCTATGACACTTTAGTTCTTAATACCTTCAAGAAATAATTCTATCCTCATTTTTTCTTTAGTGTATGAGTCTGGGTTAGAAATGTACTGGGCATAGAGATCTAATGAGGAAGCATTTTAACTTTTTAGATTGCTATTAATAAATCAAGGGAGATACAACTGTATCTTTACGAGCTTGAACGTGATGTTAAAAGGTGATTTCTGCTTGTGCAAGGTTTTGAGGTCTGTAAATGTCTTGGAAAGCCTCATAGTTCTTCACTCAGATTTATACACTTAGTCTAGTTAGCGTGGAAGAAGAGACCTTGCCTGACTTAGCACCGGATAGAGTCATGCGCTTCTGCAACTACATGGCAGAGTCTCTGCCTTAGAACGCCATACTGTACATTAGCATGAAAAGACCATGGGTAGTCCTGCAGTAAATACAAGTGTTTAACTTTCTCAACCTGCTAATTTACATTGTATTAAATCTTTTAACATTTTATCATAACTATGCTCTTCATAAAACCATCTAAGACAACTTCTTTTTTTACAGATAAACAGAAAAAATAATTAGCTAAATATCTTTGTCCAAAATTACAGTCTCTTAATAGCAGAAATTGATGTCAACTCAGATATCCAGACATAAATACAAATGCTCATTCATTGACTTCATGAGAACTTGTTCATTACTCAGCGTTCTGATACTGTAATTTAAGTCAGTTTTCCAAATACGTTAGTTATTATTCTAAAATTACCTTCAGGTGGGTTCATAACTACAATCTCTGAAAATGTTTCCATATTTTAATAATAATACTTTTGGTACATTAGTATATCATGTTCAGTGAGATTGATTGTCCATAGAAAAAAATTAAAAATTAAGAAAAGAAGATACAGTGCTTTTCCAATGAAGTTTTCCACAAAGTCTAGACATTTATCTCAGTTTCTTTTACAATTTTATTCTTGTTTATTCTATTACAGTCGTCCCAGTTTTTCCCTTCGCCTTCCTCCTTCCTGCCCACCCTGCTCCCACAGTCCGTCCCCGTCCCGCTGTCCATGCCCACGGGCCATTCATGCACGTTCTCTGACTGCTCCCTTCCCCTCCTTTCCACTACGCCCCCCACCCCCTTTCCTCTGGCAGCCGTCCATCTGCTCCCTGCTTCCGTGTCCCCAGTTCCGTTTTGCTCATTAGTTGATTTTGTTCATTAGATTCCTCTTATAAAGGATATCTATGGTGTATGTCTTTCACTGACTGTCTTATATCACTTAGCATAATGCTCTCCAGTTCCATCCATGCTGTCCCAAAGGGCAGGAGATCCTTCTTCTTCTGCTGCATAGTGTTCCATTGTGTAAAATGTACCACAGTTTTTTATTTTTAATCTGTCTATCTATTAATGGGCACTTAGGCTGTTTCCAATACTTGGCTGTTGTAAATAACACTGTTATAAACATCGGGATGCATAAGGTCTTTTGAATCAGTGTTTTGGGATTCTTAGGGTATATTCCCAGCAATGCAATCACTGGGTCAAAAGGCAGTTCCATTTTTAATTTTTTGAGGAAGTTCCATACTGTTTTCCACAGTGGCTGCACCAGTTTGCATTTCCACCAACAGTGGAGTAAGCTTCCCTTTTCTCCACATCACAGGTGGCAAACACAAGGCCCAAGGGCCGAATCTGGCCCTCCACCTTGTTTTACCTGTCCTGGCACCTTGCTTCTACCTGGCCAGAGTGCTGAGCTCCTTGCCCCTAGTTGAGGAGTAGTTACATGTATACAGTCCTAAAATTACGTCCGGCCCTTTGAAGGCAACCATGAAGCTGATGTGGCCCCCAGTGAAAATGAGTTTGACACCCCTGCCATCCTTGCTAGCACTTGTTTGTTGATCTGTTTATGATGGCCATTCTGAGAGGTGGGAGATGTTATCTCACTGTGGTTTTAATTTGCATCTCTCTGATGCCTAGTGATGTTGAGCATTCTTTCATATGTCTATGGGCCCTCTGTATGTCCTTGGAGAAGTATCTA
The DNA here is from genome assembly GCA_004026765.1 of Micronycteris hirsuta. Lineage (NCBI taxonomy): Eukaryota > Metazoa > Chordata > Mammalia > Chiroptera > Phyllostomidae > Micronycteris > Micronycteris hirsuta. The sequence continues at coordinate 4,219 of PVJI01034508.1, read as the reverse complement.
TTTAGGTCATCTTCCCATTTTTTTATTGGATTGTTTATCCTCCTGGTGTTGAGTAATGTGAGTTCTTTATACATTTTGGAGATTAAACCCTTGTCCAGTGTATCATTAGCCAATATGTCCCCCCATACAATTTCTATGTCTTGATTTGCATGAATAATTTTACTCATATCTCCAGATGTATGCCCAACCTCTAGGTTTATTTTAATTTCTGTTTCACCCATTTATACTGGCCTCTGAAAAGAATCAAACAGAAGAAAATAGTGTTAGAATTCCTTTTTTCTTTTACAGTATCATTTAGAGAAGTGACACCAAAGTTTTGGGGGTCTACTTCCTGCTTGTCTTATAATTTGTACAACTCAGTCAAAGCTCCTTTTCTTGGATAAGGCAAATCAAATATAATGACGCCATTCTTATTTCTCCATGTTGTGCTGAAATAAATCACTCTGTGATGGAACCACCCTCATTTGAACGAGGGCTCATTATGGTCGAGCCATTCATATTCCCTCAAAATATTCATGTTATGTAATGCTACCAGACTTTCATTGGATCCCTTCTGTGTAGCAGTCACTATACTTATGGAGATAAAACACACGAGCTCAGTTTTCAAAAATTTCATATTTTTAGAAGAGAGAGGATAAAGAAAGAAATGAATAAAACATAGCATCAAATGTGCTACATAACAGAAGTGTGCACAGGGTCCCAGGAAAGAGATGCTAGAGGACCAAATGCCAGGTCTGCGACAAAGAACTTCTGCAACATTTCCCTTTTTTAGTTTTTTCATCTTTCTTTTCTTGTTAAAGAAATGAGAGGAAAAGGTGATTAACAAATATGTATCAGACAAGCGTATGAGAGAGTGTGTGTGTGTGTGTGTGTGTGTGTTAGCCAACTTAACTAGTCTGAAAAATACTTGTGAGGAGCAAAAATCATAGATTTTAATGTCAAAATATAAACTGCATTTTAGGAAAGATCACCAATAGTCACTGTCACTTAATTTGCATGTGAAAAGCGTCCCTACTCTTAGAGCCCCTGTCCTCATTGGCACCTCGACAACCCCCTATTTGGCAATATTAACTTGAAATGCTTTTCCTTGCCTTGCCTGTGAGTGCATTCATCATGAATTTTATTTTACTTTCCCACAGGCTGCATGAAACAGAGAAGGAATCTAAGCAAAGACTCTAATCCTCTCTCTTACAGATTCAATAAACACTCTCACCAGTCATTCATGTAGTTGATAACTTGTCCTCTACTCGATTACCGTGCTGCCGAAATTCAGACAGGACTCCAAACAGACAGAAGCAAAGCCTGGGAAGTGAATTTATACACCAGATCATTTAGTCAGCAAGAACTACTTAATAGCTTTTAAAACTGTAAGATTTCCAGTGTCATAGAGTGACAGCATCTGTTCAGTAACTAATTAGCAGGAAAAATGAATAAGCTCCAGATATGTAAAATTTAAAACAAATCAGCTGTAAGTAACAAAAAATATTAAAGTAACTTAAACAATAAAGAAAAGTTACTGGATTTTGAGGTTAATAAGTATCCAGGTCCTTTTTTTTTTTAGGTCCTTGATTTTGTTGTACTTTTTATTTGGCTATCCTCAGCATTATTGATTAAGTAGTAGATTGGCCCTCATACTTCCAAAAGGGCTGCCATAGTGGCATACATCACATCAGTACACAACTGCAGCCAGAGGTGCAAAAAATCCGAGTATTTTTCTTTATAAATGTGTTTGCTAGATGGAGGAAACTGCTTAATAGGAGCCTCGCCCCAGCAGATTTCCTTCTTATTTAATGATACTGTGTCTCATGTCCCCACCTGAACCAGTTACTGGTGAAAGAAATGGAATTCCATGTTTGCCTGCTCAAGTGAGTAGGAACCCCCTGCCTCAACCTTCCCTAAGTTCATGGCCATGCAAAAGCAAAATGAGCAAGAAATAAGAAAGTGGAGGAGAGATGGGGATTCACTCTCAGGAAGACAGACACAATGATCTGTGTGCTTCCTCAGACTGTGTCAAATGCTTTTTTATCAGAACACAATGCTCTGCACACCCTGACCCCCATGATGGTGCAGGCTTTGTCGCGTGTCCTTAGTGGGAGAGTAAAATAGTAATGTTCTGGAGAACTATGTAGAATATATGTCAAAATCCTTAAGAATATACAGATGACTTTTTGATTAAACAATTCTATGTCTAAGAACTTATCTTAAGAAAATAATTAAATTTAGAAATAAAGTTATAGGAATAAGGTCATCAAAGTGGCATTATTAGTATTATATTTGCCATTAGTGGTAGTAAATGGCATTAGTGTTTGATTTGTACCACAATCCCCAAAACACATGGGTGTATTTGCTATACTGGGATTAGAGTTAGACCAGATCCCAGGGGAGTGCTTAGTTACATACAATAGGAGCCTGTTGCCTATGCTGGATGTCTGTTGACAAAGTCCTTGCTGTCTTTGTATTATAGCAATGACCTTTATGATTTTAATGCGGTTACTATTGGGTGGATGCTCAATAAGCGGTGCATGCCACACTGAACAGTTGCCTGTCCACAAGATCACTCAGAAAAGTAAGAATTTAATTGTTGCCTGCACAGCCAAAGTCTTATACACTGTAATCACGTCATCTTTAGTCAACAGTATCACCAAAATCGTAAGAAAGCATCTTTATCATCAGAAACACTTTAATGTATTTCTATATTGACTCTTCTGTCCTAGGCAGGGGTACTTTTTATCTAGTCTAACTTGGGAAATTTATGTATCTGTTGAGTCCACAGATACCCAGTTGCATAATGGGATTTTTTCTTAATACTTTCTGGGGTGAAATATTTTAGTTCCTACAATTCCCTGCCAGTGTAGCTTCTGTGTTCACTGAAAAGTATCAATTTCACTTTGCTCATCATGTGCTCTAAATTTCTGTGTTGTTATTTGAAGCTATAGAGGGTAGACAAAGTCCAGGGTCACATGACTTTTTGATTATTTATATTACCCAGAGAGCCAAAAATTTGTGTTTCTGTTCAGTAGAATTTCTATTGTCTGTTATGTTACTACAAAAGATACCATCCCTCAAGTATTAGGAACACATAATTTCAAATTTCAACTTTACATTTCTACCAACTAGTTCATCCAAATGGAACTTGGTACAATATTAATAAATATAGATTAAGAATACATGAAAAAGATGTATTTATCAGTAGTAAAATCAAGGGTTAAAAAGTTCAATGAACTGAGTTATAAGATGTAAAGCAGAAAGAAACTGAACTCGATTTTCAAAAATCAATGAAAATTTAGTGAATGCCTGAAAAGAAAGTTAAATAGAGTCAACCATAATACATAGCTATGCATTTTTTTTTTTTTAAAGATTTTATTTATTTATTTTCAGAGAGAGGAGAAGGGAGAGAGAAAGAGCAATGTATGGTTGCCTCTCACATGGCCCTCACTGGGGACCTGGCCTGCAACCCAGGCATGTGCCCCGACTGGGAATCGAACCGGGACCCTCTGGTTCCCAGCCCGCGCTCAATCCACTGAACTCTACCAGCCAGGGCTAGCTATGCATTTTTATAGTATTATTCTTAACCAAAAAAACAACAAAAGTTCCAACTCAACATTATTTTAAAATGTGTGGGTAATGTTACCCTTCCTCTCTGAAATACATCACCTTATAGCTCAGGAAAAACCTGAAATAAATTACAAATAACATGACAACCAGCAAAAATAGACATTTTCAATATCAAGGCCCATTGAATATCATATAAAAGCTAGGTAAATCCAATCAGAGAAATGCGTGAAAATCCAGAGTTATTACTTCATGATCATGCACAAGGAAAATGGCTGCGTGACTCAAGAAACAGAGACAACATAGAATAAAATTCAAAACAGGATTATGCTTATGAATTATTTCTGTTAATGCCTCATGATTCTCTTTAAGCTTTTTTCTCTGAGCAAAAATGATATGTTATTTACTCCATGGTACTTATTTAATTTTTTCTCTCTTCAATTTTTATTGTTGCTAATCCAGAAAATCTGAAAACATTATGATTCCTGCTTGCTTTCGCATGTGACTGGCTTAACAATAAGAGATATCAGATCATCTAAGGATACATTTTCTTTCGGATAAAGCAACATACTCACGGAATGCTATCGTCAGACACTTGGCAATTCCCCTGCCTTCTAAATAAGAGCCTTGCTCAGCATATGTGGAAATTGAGAGATTGCGCACATTG
>PVJI01034507.1:0-10405 GCA_004026765.1 Micronycteris hirsuta | reverse complement strand
GAGGGGGTGGAGCTGCTGGGAGTGAGACCCCCCAAACGGTCCCCCAGCCAAGAACCTGAAAACTTCCTACTGCCTCCTCTCAGCCTGGTACGTGTAGAGGATTTGGGGGTTCTCTGGCCCTCAGAACCCAGCAGGCTTAAGCTTACTGGTCTGTGGTGAGAAGACCAGAGGGGACAGGGGCGAGGTCAGTAATCCAGCCGAAGCTAGAACCTTTTTTTCCTTTTTCCTTACTTTATTTTACTGTTTATTCTATTATAGTTGTCCCAAGTTTTTCCCCTTTTGCCCCCCTCCACCCAGCCCGCCCTCTTGTTCTTTTTTTTAAGAAAATAAGATTTCATTTATTTATCTTTAGAGGGGGAAAGGAAGTGAGAAAGAGAGGGAGAGAAACACCAGTGTGTGGTTGCCTCTTGCGTGCACCCCTCACTGGAGACCTGGCCAGCATCCCAGGCATGTGCCCTGACTGGGAATTGAACCAGCGACCCTTTGGCTCACAGGCCAGCACTCAGTCCACTGAGCCACACCAGCCAGGGCCATACATGTTCTTTGATTATTCCCTTCCCCTCCCTTCTACCATTCCTCCCTCCCTCCTCCCTTCCTACAACTATCAGTCTGTTCCATGTCTCTGGTTCTATTTTTCTCATTAGTTTATTTTGTTCATTAGATTCCACTTAGAAATGAGGTCCTATTGAAGCTAGGACCTTGGGATTCTAGCTCTGCTAATGGGTATGAAAGGGCATTGCATATTTACGTAAGTTGGTAGGAAGTGCTAAGAAGAAAATTTAGCAGGGTAAAGGAGGAAATGCCAAGGACTGGTATCTGTAAGAATCTTCTCTGCTCCCGTGGGCCCCGTTCCAAACCTAGAACAGGTCTTGGCCTTGGGTGATTCGCGTGGTGTTAAGAGAACAGACACTAGAGTCAGTGACTTGGGTTCAAGTCCCAGATCAGCCACCTAGTAACTGAGACCTTAGGCAGGTGATGTCACCACTCTGGGCCTCTGTTTCCTCATCCAGAAACATCTGACCCCCAGTTTCCACATCTCGCAGGACTGCCATGAGAAGCACTGGAAATCAGGCCCCTCCCTGACCCTCAGCAGACTGTAGATATGCGGGGGTATAAAAACAAGCCAAATTAAAACAGCGTCCGTTCCCCCGCAGCCTCCCCACCTCCAGTCTTGCCTTGGCTGCCGGTTCTGCACAACAGCAGCCAGAGCACCCTTTCCAAAAGCCAGTCTAGACTGAGCGACGTCCACCAGGCCTCCCCCGGGACCTTCCATGGTTCCCTATCGCCCATGGGAGAGCTCCCTGGCTCCGTTCCCAACAGGGCTGTTCGAACATGAGGGCCGTGACTGATAATATCAATAGCTTATAAGTGTGAGTGCCTACCATGCACCAGATGCTGACTGCACTAATTCCTCGCATGATTAAATTATTCAACCTCCCTGACCATTCTTGAATAATAATAATAATTATTATCATTATCATCATCATCATCCACATTTACACGCAAGAGTTTAGGCAATTGCACCCATTAGAGTCTAGGCAGGAGATAGCACACTGAAATGCGGTGTTTTTTTAAAGATTTTATTTATTTATTTTTAGACAGAGGGGAAGGGAGAGAGAGAGGGAGAGAAACATCAGTGTGTGGTTGCCTCTTGCACGCCCCCCACAGGGGACCTGGCCTGCAACCTGGGCATGTGCCCTGACTGGGAATCGAACTGGCAACCCTTTGGTTCTCAGGCCAGCACTCAATCCACTGAGCCACACCAGCCAGGGCTGAAATGGGGTGTTGAGGAGAATTTAACAACGAACTGCTGGCAAACGTATGGGCAGAATCAACAAGGGCTGGTGCACCAGCTGAGGGCCCACAGTGAGGGGAGCCAGCACCACCCCTGAAGGCACAGGACAGGGGACGGTCACCAGATCTTGCAGAAAGGAGGGTCTACCTCATAAGAGCTGAAACCTTCTGTAGAGGGACATAGCCACCCCACGATGACCCAGCAGCTGGAAGAGCAAACGCCCTCCTCCTCCTTTTTCCACCTGCTGGCATGTGCCGTTAGGCGACCCCAACCGGGACACTCAGAGCAAGGGGGCACTGGATGGGGTCCGCACACACAGCCTGCTGGGGCACAGCGGGAGGGGAGGGCGAGGCTCTGGAGGGACTCAGGGAGGGTACCTGAGACGGTGACTGACCCAAAGTCCCACAGCAGTCACTGAACTCCACAGTGCCCTCAACCACTGCGCCACCCTGCCTCCTTGGATATGGATCCTGATGACGATGATGATGGTGATGGCTTTGTCTCTGCCCTGCAGAGTCTCCTTCTGACAGGAGGACCAGCTCCAGGGAGCCAGCAGGACCCCGGCAGCCACCTCCTGCAACTGAGTGAGCCCCTGAGTGAGTAGCAACGTGGGTGCGCAGAGGCCCAGGCCCCTCCCCTGGGAGGTGCCAGATGGCTGAGAGAGGGGTGGGCAATCCTAAAGGTGGGGGGGGGGCTGTCAGTGCCTGGAAGTGACCTAGGTGGAAATGGGCAGCCCTTCCCTCCTTTCAGGGGCTCCGTGGGGGGGAAAGAGGGAGGCATGGAAGCTGGGCCCTGCCCCAAGCCTGGATCTTCTGAAGCCTGTGTCTGTTTATGCTTTGGGGCTGAGTTCCACCCCAGTTTCCCCCACCCCACCCCAGTTTCCCCCACCCCACCCCAGCCCTATAGTAATTGTTCTTACCTTAAGGAGATGTTTGAGGACCTGCGAAGATGTTGCACAGGAAGAGCTTAGCGCAAGGCCTGTTTTATAATAAATGATCAGAAAATGCCTGCCCTGCCCTGACCAGTGTGGCTCAGTGGGATGGGCGTCGTCCCACAAAGCGAAGGGTTGCTCGTTTGATTCCCAGTCAGGGCACATGCCTGGGTTGCAGGTTCAATTCCCGATCAGGGCACATACCTAGGTTGTGGGTTTGGTGTCCAGTTTGGGCATGTGAGAGAGGCAACTGATCGATGTTTCTCTCCTTCTCTTTCTCCTTCCCTCCACCTCCCTCTAAAAATAAATACATAAATAATTTTTAAAAAGACACTTCACCCTGAAGGAAGGAAGGGAGGGAGGGAGGGCAGGCGGGCCCTGGCTGGTGTGGCTCAGTGGATTGAGTGCTGGCCTGAGAACCAAAACATCGCTGGTTCCATTCCCAGTCAGGGCACATGCTTGGGTTGCAGGCCCAGTCCCCAGTAGGGGGCGTGGGAGAGGCGACCAATCAATGTATCACTCACACGTGATCCATGTGTCTCTCACACGTCATAGGTTTCTGTCCCTCTCTCTCTCCTTTCCCTTCTCCCTAAAAATAAATAAATAAAATCTTTTAAAATAGAAGGAAAGGAGGGGAGAAAAAAGGAAGAAAGGGAAAAAGACCTGCCTGGGTGCCACGCTGCTTGCACAGCTCCTCCGCAGAGGGCCAGGCAGACCACTCTCTCGTCTGTGTTGCCATGATCAGCATCTCCCAGCGCGACTGTCAATAGCTGTAGCTCCACTCGGAACCTCCAGCATCAGCCAGAGGGGCCTTTTCAAAGCACAAACCTGACCTTGGCCTGCCTCTGTCAAAGTCCTTCCGTGGCTCCCTATGCCCTTCAGAGAGAGATCAAGCTCCTCACCTTGGACCCAAGCCTCTGGGGCCTGATGGCTGTGTCCTCTCAGACCACACGCTGCTTCACATCCTCTGTTTCAGCCGCAGCCACTGCCTTTTGATTTATTCTGTCCGTTACCTGTGTAACAAATCTACATAGAACACACAGTAAATGCCACATACCGTCCTAGGAACTGGAGACAAAACTGTGACCAGAACACACAGAAACCCCTACCCTTGCAGGGCTGACATTCTGGTGAGGGAGACAGTCGAGAACAAAGAAACGAAGACAGGACAGAGTGCGAGAGAGGAAAGATGCTCCTGGAGAAAATACTCCCTAAAAGGGAAAGGGAGTTCTGGGGTGGCGCGATTTCAGTTGTAAGTACGAGTAGGCATGGCGGTCTCATTGAGAAAGTGGCATCTGAGCAAAGACTGGATGGAGTGAGGGAGTGAGCCGTGGCAATTTCAGGGGGAAGAGCATGTTCCCTCCAGGTGGAGGGAACAACAAATACGAACATCCTGGGGTCGGGGGGGAGTGTGTCTGTCTTATTTGGGGAAAAACAAGGTCAGTGTGGCGAGAGCAGACAGAGGAGGGAAGAGCAGTGTAGGGCAGATTACACAGGGCCTCTAGAGGGCATTGCAATGACTTTGAAATCATCTTGCTTGAGGAGGCTGCCTCAAGGCCTTTGCATATGCTGATCCATGTGCCTGAAATGCTTTTCCATGTATTCTTTGTCTAACGACTGCATGCTTTTGATCTCTGATCCAATATGACTCCTTCTATGGAGCCCTCCTCTAACTTCCTAAGCTCAGGGCCCCTAAACACTCATCATGCGCCATATTCACAGACGTGTTTATGTAGTTATTTCGTGATTGGCTGCCATCTCCCTGGGAGTGTGAGCCCTGCGAGGGCAGGGGCAGGCCTGTCCTGGTCACTGCTGCACTCCGCTGTGGGGGGCGGGGGGTGCTGGCTAGCGGCTGGGCACAGAGCAGATCCTCAGTACATATTTGTAAATGAAGAGCTAACGTTGAGCTAACACTCACTCTGCCAAGCTTTGTGCTAAATTTATGTACCTGACCTCGTTGGCTCCCCTAACTGAATGCTGGCCCCGCGAGGTCACGGCACTCCGTCCTCCCCATTCACTGCTGTGTCCCCAGTGCCTGGCACACAGGAGGTGCTCAATAAATGAGGTATGTATAAGAATCTCTGTGTTCCAGGTAGCAACAGCACTAGTTATTGTTCAAAGCACTTGATGTGGATGCACTCATTTACTCCTCCTGGGAGAGAGGCTCCATTATTAGCCCATTTTATACGTGTGGTAACTGAGGCTCAGAGAGGTAAAGTCACCTGCCTCAGGTCACACAGCAAGTAAATAGCAGAGCCTGGATTCAAACTCAGGCAGAGCCCGACTCCAGGCTTCTTACTTACTGTTCTAAACATGCTGAACACCTGACGTCCAGAGAGCGGACCTTGTCCGAGATTTCACTGCGGTTTGCATCCGGGTATGCCTGTCTCATCACCACCCACTTCTGATTGTTGGGAAGGGCGGATGGGTCGGGGTAATGGTTCCTCACTGGTTTATTTTCTGTCTTCCCCACAGGCCTGGGCCCTTCGCTGCTCGTTCTCTACCCAGATGAGGACACCACCCAACCCAAGAGCCACTTCCAGCCAGCGACAAGCTTGGCCCAGGCTGACTGAGCCAGCCCCTCTTCCCACCTCCCGTCTCCTTCCCAGGAAGGACTTCAACCACACTCCAAGCTGGCAGCCAATGCACAGGACGGGGGAGCCGGGAGAGGGGTTTCCCCTTCCTCTCCGCAGCCTCTGTCCACCTCGGGCCTACTCAGTCCTCACCCCTCTGCCCCTTCCCAATCTGGGGGTTCTTTGGTGTGGTCTCAGCTCAGTGACCTCTGGAGGGGCTCGCTGGCCCCCTCCTCCTCCTTCTCTCAGGACTTCCCTTGGGGTTCTTGACACTGCTTACCTCATCCCTTTCTCCAGCTCTCCTGGCTTTAGCTTGGGTAATTAGGGGTGGGGGAGGTTGGGGTTCAGACCTGTGTTTCCAGGCTCTGGGGCATATCGATAACTGTAATCACATTCTTTCCCATCTGTCTTTCTTGTAGTATCATTTTATATTTTGTTCTCATGATATGTTTTTCATAGCTATGAATTGCCCAGAGTCCATAAGGACGTCAACCTTCACCCCCCCCACTCAGGTGTCAATGGGGAGGGGAGCCTCTGGCCCAGACCTCCCCCTACCCAGTGACTTCTGATGGAGCCCTTGGCCTCCCAAATCGCCACCCAGCTCTGCCTACCTGCCTTCCCCCTCCATTCTGGGTTTCTGCTGTCCCCAGCCTTGCCTGGATACAAAATTTGTTTGTAGATTTCCTATTTCAGATGTGGCCTTCAGCTCCCCCTGCTTCCAGACGATATGACTGCCAACCTTCTCCGGTTCTAGACCACACAACTTCAGGCTGTCTCTGGTTCTAGACTGCACAAGCTCAGACCTTCCTGGCTCTGGACTGCACGACTCCCTGCCTTTTTTGTTTCTAGACTGCACACACCTCCCACGTGCTCTAGTATAGACCTGGCGGCCCCCAAACCCCTCTGATTCCGAATCTCACAATCTCTGGCTCTTTCTCATTCTGGACCTCACTGTCTCCAACTGCATTTTCACACTTCATGGTCTCCAAAGTTGTCTGGTTCTAGGCCTCATAATCGTCAACTCTCTCTGGCTCTAGGACATCAGAATCTTCTGGTTCCAGAACTCCTCCCTGGCTTACCCTGGTTCTAGACCTCGCCCCGTAAACTCCTCTGTTCTAGATGTCACACTTCCCAGTTCCTGCAGTTCCAGGCCTTACAACTGATTATTTCATCTGATTCTGGACTCCACAACCCCGAGCTTCCTATGGGCTCTAGGCTTCCCAATCTATTAACACAGTTGGTTCCAAATCCAACTTCCTGATTTCTAAATCTTAATGATTCTCAGCTCATCCCTTCTAACTTTCTGCACTTGATGTGCTTTTTCCATCAGAAAGAAGTAAAATGAGTTTCATGTTTTGATCTTACAACCAGTATCTCCAGAACAGGACATTGTGTTCCAGCTCTTTGTTCTAGACCCCATGACCTCTACTATTCACTGGTTCTAGATCACACGGCTTCTAGACATTGCAACTTCCAGGGCCCTCTGACTCTATATATCACCATATCTCTTTTCTCTGGTTCTAGAACTTGGCCTTAAAGGTATCTGATTCCAGACCTCATACTATAAATTCCCTTGGTCCTAGACACAGTCTCTAATCCCCCTCATTGCTAATCTTATGAGTCCAAGTTACCATGGGTTTAGAAGTCAGCCTTAAAAGATCTTCTGATCAGAGACCTTGCGTTAGGAATTTACCTGGTTCTAGACCGTACAACTCTCAACTCCTGCTTCTTATGGCTCCAGAATCCCTCTAGAACTCAGTCTTCAGGCTTTTCCAATTCTGGTCCTTACTCTACAACTCCCTCTGGGTCTAGGCCTCACAGCTGCCAACTGCCTCTGATTTCAGATCCAAATCCTTCTGGTTCTGGAGCTCAGCCTCCAAATGCTTCTGGTTCTAGAATCTGAACCTCACCCGATAGATTCCTCTGGTTCTGGATCTCACAACGCCTGACTCCCTGCCTCCGGAACGCAACCCCCGACGTCTATTCTGGCCTTCCCACTCTGCTCAACTTGTCCCAGTGCCTACTCCCTTTCTTAAGTCTTCCAGTTCCAGATCCCTGTCCTCCAGGTTTCGCTGCTCATGGACTTCACGCTCAAACCTCTCCATTGCCAATCTCATATCCCTAAGATCTCTCTGTCCCAGAATCCCCTCCACTCCCCACCTCAGCCCTCCAGATATGCACTTACCTTGACCCTGGGGACCCAGGGGCTCCCTCACCCCCTTTGAAGGTTCACAACGCAGGAGACGTCCCCAGCCGCACAGGCACACGCACAGCCCTACCCACGTATCAGGAGGTGGGGAGAGTGGCTGAGACTCCTCAGTTCTCAGCCACCACCCATATGTCCCCAGCCCCCTTTCTACGATGGTGCTATGCTTGGTCTCCCACAGGAAAACGCCTTCCTCTCTTAGTCCAATTCACTCCCTTTCCAAAAGGCACTTTTCACTGTTTGGGGTTTTTGTTTTTGCTTTTTTGAGGGAATTGCCTCTCCAGATTGGTGCTATGGAGGGGAAAGGATCTCATCCTTCCTTCCCTCAGGGGATGACCTGGGCCTTCAACAAAGAGAACTGTGCTCGGCTCGGGGACGGGAAGGGACGGGACCAGCCATGCTGGCTCTGAAACCCACTAGTCTCTACACCACCATAAAGACCTTGCCTTGATAGGCACCAGAACGCCGCGTTGACTCATCTGTGGGGTCGCTTCAGGATGTGGGGGTGCACTGGGTGACAGGCGTCCGTGTCACTTTGTGATTCTGTGCGTATGTATGGGACTCTGTGCTCCTGTGTGGGTCTGGGTAGCGCATGTGCCAGGTGATGCTGTCATTCTGTGTATATGTATCTTGGACGTAACTCTATGGACCTGCGGGGAGGCTGTAATTCCTCCTCTGTGTGTGTGTGTTAGTCCCTGAGTGATGGGCTTCTGCCTAATGTGTCTCTGGCTGCTTTGGGTTTCTGTGTTCCTCAACATGGGAGGTGTTGTGGTTTGTTTTGTTATTTATTTTTTGGTCCTTGCACGCGCGCATGTGTGGTGTTGGGATCCTATGTACGTGGGCAGGACTGTTTGACACCAGAATTCTGTGCCCCGATGGCTGTGGGACACGATCCTCTGTACTTCAGTGTGTGAGAGAGCAAGAGATGCTGCGTGTCTACAAGTGTGTGCAGATGGCCGTGCCTCTTCTCTCGTGTCTGTGTGTTGCCCTGATAGCCCCTCCCTGGGATCCACGTAGGGATTTTTCCAAAGAACAAACACCACTTTCAAGACTTGGCATTTGCTGCACCCTCTGCCTTACACGCCTTTCTCCCTTCCACCCTCTCCCCCCTTGTTCATCTCCTACTTGTCCTTTAGATGTAGGCTCCGAGACCCCCCTCCTCCACAAAGTCTTCCCTGCTTGTCCCAGCCAGGTGAGACCCTCACCCTCCTGAGAGTCTCCCTGTCCCCATCACAGCTCTAGGTCCTCTGTCCCAGTCTGAGTATTTATAATGACTGTAGAAAGTACTTACTCTGTGTCAGGCTCTCTGCCAAACACTTTACTCATGTGGTCTTATCAAACTCTCCTCTAATCCTACACGCGAGGCATGACAATTATCTCCATAAATCCAGAATTCAAATCCATTATGGCAGCCTTCCTCCATACACGCCAAAATAACCTCAAAAATCTGTCCCAAAAGGTGGTCTCTAGACAGCCGAGTAGGAATTAAGAGCCCAGGAATTAGGTAGGGTAGGCCCAAGTCCTGACTCTGCCACGTTCCGGTTGTATGACCTTGAGCAAGTGCACTGACCTCTGCAAATCTGTGTCCTCCTGTGTAAAAGGGAGATGATTCTACCGTCCTCCAGGGTGATGGTCGGCTTTGGTTGGGGGGAGTGGGTGTCAGACTGCTACAGGATTTAGCGCTACAGTTCGGCATGAGTAGCGGTTGAAGACTTGGAAAGGATGGTCTGCAAGTTTGTATGTGTGGGGGTTGGGGGAGGGGGATGGCAGCTGGACATTTTGCGTGAGGCTACACTATTCAGGGGCTCTTGGGTTCTCAGAAAGAATTCGAATTTCCTCCTAAAGGCACGAGGAGCTCTTGAAGGCTGCGGAGTGGGGCGGAGCGCGGCGGGGTGGGGGGGTGGAGGTGAGGAAGAAAGGAGATGGTGCAGCGAGCGTCTGAGCCTTAGGGGGCCTTCAGTTAAAGACTTAAGAAACACTGACCCTCAGGGTTGGAAATTTATTCTGTTGGTTTGAGAAACCACCCATCTCCCAGAGAGGGATAAAAGACCCTAGAGAGAAGAAGATGTGTTCAAGGTCACACAGGTAATTGACAGTTGGGCTAGACTCCGGTCCCGCGCTGGGCTCGGTGTGCCCCGCAGAGCAGCCACACGTACCCACCGATCCCGGAAGACAGCGGGTAAATCCCACTTTAAAGCCCAAGAATCTTCGGTCTCAGAACGTGGCAACTTTAAGAGCGGGGGCCGTGCGGGGCCTTTTTTTCCCCCCGTGCGCCCGTTTTCACCTTCCCATTGGCTCATTCTAGGAAGGGTGAGACTGCAGGCCTTCTTGGTCACCTTGCCCTCAGCGCAGGCTTTGGCAAAAGAGCTCTGCGCAGGCGCGCAAGGGCAGCCTTCGCGGCCCGCGCTTTACGACACTTGTGCAGCAGCGGCAGCTGTAAGTCGGCACTCCTTCGCGACGATTCGGCCGGGTGCCGCTGGCGGCCGTTGCCAGGGTGGGGGTCGCTTTGCGGCATGGCGATGGCGGAGGGCGAGCGGGCTGAGTGTGCTGAGCCCCCCCAAGACGAACCTCCGGCTGATGGCGCTCTGAAGCGGGCGGAGGAGCTCAAGACGCAGGCCAACGACTATTTCAAAGGTGCGCCCGCCCCGGAGGGGGCCTGGGTGGGTGGACAGCTGCCCGGGTCTGGGGGTGCCGGGCCCGCGCGGAACCATGGCAACGCGGAGCGGCAGCCTGGGCGCGGGCCAGGCACTACCAAGTGACCAGGCGTGGGGAGGACCAGGATGGCGCTACCCAGGGGGCTTCTGAGAGGAAAGGTGGTACCTAGAACTGGCGGACGGAGCGGATGTTACTAACCGGGATTCATGAGGAGGGGGCGGGAGGGGGGAGGGGAATGAAGGTTC
>PVJI01034506.1:0-10413 GCA_004026765.1 Micronycteris hirsuta | reverse complement strand
AAACGACCCAACATCCGGATCATAGGCCTGCGATCATAGGCCTGCTAGAAGGACAAGAGGAACACCAAGAAATTGAACGTAGTTTTGAACAGATAATGAAGGAGAACTTCCCAAATCTGGCAAAGGAAATAGACTTCCTGGAAATCCAAGAAGCTCAGAGAACCCCAAAGAAGCGGGACCCAAAGAGGAACACACCAAGGCACATCATAATAACATTATCCAAGATCAAGAATAAGGAAAGAATCTTACAAGCAGCAAGAGAAAAGGAGACAGTTACCTACAAAGGAATCCCCATAAGAGTGTCAGCAGATTTCTCTAAGGAGACCTTCCAAGCAAGAAGGGGCTGGAGAGAAATATTTCAAATCATGAAAAGCAAGGACCTACATCCAAGAATAATCTATCCAGCAAAACTGTCATTTAGAATGGAAGGGCAGATAAAGTGCTTCTCAGATAAGGTCAAGTTCAAGGAGTACATCATCACTCAGCCTTTACTACATGAAATGTTAAGGGGTTTTATATAAGGACTCATGAGAGAAGGCACCAAGGCCAGATCAGCTACCGGGGAACTCAGATCTGCCACAGCGAAGACACTTGTGAGGTAAGCAAGCAAAATACAACCAGAGAAACAAATTATAACCAGAGACATTGAAATTTAGAACATTCTGGCAGTAACCAGAGGGGAGGGGGAAGGGGATAATGGGGACAAGGGTATTCAGGAAGTGCTATAAAGGACACATGGACAAAACCAAGGGGGAGGGTGGAAGCAAGGGAGGGAGGTGGGTTTGCCTGGGGTTGGCGGTGGGGGTAAATGCAGACAACTGTAAGTGAACAACAATAAAATAATTAAAAAAAGAAAAAAAGAAAAAAAAAGAAAACAAAATCTTTTTTTTTTTTTAAGATTTTATTTATTTATTTTAGAGAGAGGGGTAGGGAAGGAAACAGAGAGAGAGAGAAACAGCAATGTATGGTTGCCTCTCACATGGCCCTCACTGGGGACCTGGCCCGCAACCCAGGCATGTGCCCTGACGGGGAATCAAACCGGGACCCTCTGGTTCCCAGCCCGCGCTCAATCCACTGAGCTACACCAGCCAGGGCAAAAACAAAATCTTTTATTATTTGGTATTTGGCTTTTCGCTCAGAAAACATGGTGATCTTACATATAAGTTATCAAAGTTATCTTCTTGCGTTAATTATTTAGTAACACTTTTCAATGGAAGCATATATTTCATTAGTAAAGGTAAACAGTCTTGTGCACCATTCAGCCTGTAAAAGTGCTATCTAACTTACTAGATCATTTGCTGCAGGGAGTGGGGAGGGAAATGCCTACATTTCTCTTTGGATTTATAAATATAAGTGAGAAGATTCTCATGAGATAATACTTTTTATATTTCTATTTTTAAATATACTTGGAGTGTGGGGTAGAGTTGTCCTAGTGGAAGAGAGTGGAATTCAAGCCTAGATACGTTAACTCTTTATTGCTATCTTACGTAAGCATTTAGAGATATCTATAGCTTGCAAGTCTCAAAACATAAAAACAGAGATCCTGTTATATTCATAGAGGAACATTTAAAAAGTGTGTTGTATATAGCTAGAGAAATGACTATTAAAATGTCAGAGTTCTTTCTTAACAGAAATTCAGTGGTCCCATTGCGTATGCATCCATGCTGCTTGGTAATGAACTTCCTGTGGTTCAGCACATACCACTCTTTACTTTCATGATCTAACCCTTTACATAGACAAAGACTATGGCAGAGTCCCAAATGCTGCATGGCCTGAGCAGGAGTTAAAAAAATGAGTAAGTAATCAAAGATCACATAAAACTAGAAAAACAAAAAATAGCAAACAAACATGAAAAGTAATTTAAAAAAATTAATAGTATACAATGTATCACTTAAAATTCCAAAATATCAATTGCTATGTCCCCCCCCAAAACACAAAGATAGAGCTCAAAGAACTGTAATATTTGATGGAAGAACGGTTAAAAAATATTAGCCAGTAATAGAAATGATATCTCTGGGACCAATTTTAATGTAAACTATAAGAACAGTTTATCTGAGATTTTCCAGGTGAAGGACTTAATTCACTACCTGGTACATTGTACACAATCAAGAAATATCTCCTACTGTTAGCTAACATGTTTATGATCAACAAATCTACAGTATCTTTTAGGTCAGTGACTTCTCCAATTTTCCAGTTTATTCCTCCGAGTTTTTAGCTGATTGCCTGAAAAACAGGTAACTTTCAGTCTTATACCTAGAATTTATCTGGCTGTGTAAATATTCTACTGACATACTGAAATAATCTCAGCACTACACTTGTAGTGCTTTACCAAAGCAGGAAAAAAAACACCTTGAATTATTCCTGCCTGGTGGGGTGATGAAGAGATTGCTAACTCCAGGTCTTATGGCTTCCTCTACATTGCTTCATGTTCATATGTTCATAGTCTATAACTAACGGTTTCAAAATACCTTTGAGTTCTATATGCATGTAAGTCTTTTACAAACAGGATTCCAATACCATTACCTAGAAACATGCAATTTACTTGGTAAGGGGTTGTAACATTTTCCCTCCATCACAGCCATATAGATTATCTGGTTTACAGATTATCCTATACTTTTGTAGATTTCTAAGAGCATATCTTAAACATATGGAAATAACAAAAATTGGAAAGGAAAACTATCATTTTATGAATTTAGCAAATTGGAAATTTACCAACATGTAAATCCCAATGCTATGGTTACTCTAAATGCTATGTTATAAAGTAAAATATAATACTGAAATACATGCTAAAGATTTGGATTAGCAACACAAAAAAGATCCCAGACAACAGAATGATGATGTAATACCTGAGAAGAGTTGCTCACAATTTCATGAATTAGATAAGAAATAAATCCCAACTAACTAGGCTTTTGATACATGCAAAAATAATCATTAAAAATAACTCTGTCAACAGCTAAAACTGTAGACAGGAAAATGACATTCTAAAGCAAAGTCTGACTCTTGAAAACAGAATTTGGGAAAAATAAAGGTCATGAGTTGTTCTTGGAAAGGAAACTCAAAATTGCATTATGTTATAATTGGTAAAATGTGATATGGATAAAGAAATGGTTTGAAGATTCAAATCTTTGCTGTAAAATTTACACAGGAAAACATTAATTCTGTTTAGATCATCTCAGTAAAAGAAGAACAAAAATTGAAAAAGTTAGAAACTGTATTGCATAAAAAATGATCAAGCAATTTCACTGCCTAAGTAGTGCCTGATCCAGAGAATATTTCCTAAATAAGAATTTATTGATATTGGTATTATTCTGTAATTTTAATTAAACCATTTCTACTCATAAACATTAAACCAAGTGTTGGAACATTCGGTGCTTAAGCCCAGCACAGTGAAAATACACAAGCCTAGTACACAGAAAATATCCCCCAAACTCAATAAAAGTGGATACAGCTCTAAGGAAGAAAAAAAAAAGGGAAAGAAAACAATTAGGGAGAATGGAATAAAAAGTAGATAGAACATATTTCAAGCATGGCATGGTCGATGATGTTAGTGTTAATTAAACATTAAGAAACATGTTGAATGAAAAGTGACCACCAGACTTAGTAACAGGATGTTTATAGGGGACAGCAGCAAGTTCCACTTCAGTGGAGAGAGTGGAAGGAGAGGAAATGGAGATACTGGATATAGATAACTCTTTCACAAAGTTTTGCTGTGAAGGGAAGGGAGATAAAAGGGTGATGCACAAAAGAGAGAGAACATAAAAACAAAGGAAAAGATTTTTCTTTGTGATAGTTTGAAGGGGAATGTTTTTAATAGGAAAACTTTGAAAATGTTTGAATCAGTTGAGAGTGGATACAGCCTAATAAAAAATACATTTTCTGAGAAAGACTTGATGAAAATCAAAGCACAAGAAGAAGGACTGGTCTTGGATAGAAGGAGAAAGTATTTCTCTATTTAAAAAGAGGAAGATGTCAGCGAGATAGGTGGGAGCGGAGTCCACTTCCCCCTGCTCACTGGTGAACCACCTAGCCAATCTTCTGAGGAACAGAGCGAACAGCCAATGGTATTCCAGCATATATGAAGAATGGAGAACAAAATTATAGGGAACATTGAATGATTGGACAGTAAGGAGAGTGCTTTGGGATGATAAGGTCCCCGGGACCAGCTTGGGGACCAGAGTCGGCTGCAGCCTCAGGCCCGGCGCCTATCAGACCTGCTGAAAGATTCTTGGGAGAGAGCCAGGCTAGGCTGTGTGAGAGACCAGGTGCTTGTTTGGACCGGTGGGCTTAAATAGGAAGAATTTTTCAAAAAGAAAAGTAGAAAAAAAGAGGCACTCCATGGCTGTTTGGGGAATTCTCTACAGCAACCATCTACCTCCTATGCCCCTGCCCCCACCACCGCCGTCCCCCCTCTCCCCGCAGTCCCGGGTCAGTATGTGCCTGGTGATCTGCAGCCCAAGGCGGCCTTCCAGCGCACACTCCAGAAGAATGGGGAAGGTGTGCAACTGGTGGCTCCTGACCCAGAGGCAGCTTACCCGAGCCCAATTCAGGGGAATCGGGGACTGTGCCCACCCAGTGATCCGTGGCCTGGCAGCGGCCCATCACGCCCACTCCAGAAGAACCAGGAACAGTGCACAACCAGTGGTCCTGATCAGGCAGCGGCTCATCCTGGCCCATTCAGGGGAATTGGGGATGGTGCACTGCTGGTGATCCATGGCCTGGCAGCAGCAGCCCAACCACACTCACTCCAGAAACACCAGTACACTTGTTGGAAGAGGAAATCCACCAACAAAGGAACCATCAACAGAAAACAACAGAATAAGATGAAGGAGGAAGTGGAAGCCACACTAACCTCAATTCAGGACTGACCTGGAAATACAGCCAATTGGTGGAGAAATTACCCACAATAAACAACTGAACAAGAGTAAGAGAGAAGCCTCAAAACCTTGTTGACACAGAAGAATCAGCTTCATCACAACCTGTCCACACCTGCACAATAGAACACAAGGCATCATAGATGGAGTGACCCTCAGTTAACTAGGTGGAGGAAAGGACCCACCAAAGAAAGACCCAACAGCAATCAAAATCCAAAGACATACAGAGAGCCAACGTAAATGACAGCCTAAGACTAGTGAGCTCAGGAGATTAAGAAGACTGCACCACTGAATCTCACAGGTATTCTACCATAGAAGTTCACAACATAAACCCAGGGAATCAGAACAGATCAATTTAAGAAGCAGAGGCTAACAAGGAGAGTCTCACAAACAATGGGGAGACAAAGAAACAATCCCCAAATGAAAGGAAAGGAAGAAACCTCAGAAAGAATGCTAAATGAAATAGAGGCAAGTCAACTATCAGATATTGAGTTCAAAGCATTGGTTATCAGGAAGCTCAATGAGCTCACAGAGAATTACCAGAAACTACAGAGAAACTACAATGAACTCACTGCAAACTATATCAACATGAAAAAGGCAATAGAAACTATAAACAAGGGCCAAGAGGTTATAAAGAATACAATTACTGAACTGAAGAACACAGTAGAAGGAATCAAAAGCAGGCTACATGAAGCAGAGGATCAGATCAGCGAGCTGGAGGACAAGGTAGAAAAAAACACCTAGGAAGAGTAAGAAAAGGAAAAGAGGCTCAGAAAGAATGAAGAAGGGTTAAGGGAAGTGCAGAACAACATGAAACATAATAATGTCCATATAATAGGGATACCAGAAGGAGAAGAAGAAGATCAAGAGGTAGAAAACCAGTTTGAAAAAGTAATGATGGAAAACATCCCTAATTTGATGAGAGCAACAGTGGTAGAGGGAAAATGCAGACAACAGTAATTGAACAACAATAAAGTTAAAAAAAAAGAAAAATAAATAAAATAAAGTGAGAGAGAGAGAGAAAGAAAAAGGAAGGAAAATATTAAATAATTAATAAAAATATAGGAGCCAAATTGGAGAGACAGATCCATGGAGTACTATCAACAAGAAAAGAGCTAAAATTAATATAGGTGGTATGGGAATAAGAGGGAAACAAGAAATAAAGAAAAGTCTAAGAGATGTTTAGTGTAATAGGAAGTACTCTTTCATTTTGTAATGATAGAGGGAAAGGGAATAATAAGATTGAGGAACAAAATCTAGACTAAGTGCAGGAAAAATTAAACTTTTGGATGTAATGGATTTGAAAAAAGAGTAGAATAAAGGAAAAGAAAAGAGCAGGATTAAAGAGAAATAGAAGAAAGACAAAAAAGAAAAAGAAAGAAAAACAGGCTAAGAATGCATAATTCAAATTTGAGTAAAAAAAAAATGGAGGAGAGGGGTCCAGTAAAATTTCTTATTGAAATACAAAATTAGTGATGCTTTAGATATATCTGTGAAAAAACAATGTAACAACACCTACCCTACCCACAACCAACTAGCAAAATTTGTTACAGGCATAGAAAGAATATGGGTATTCTATGCTGGACAAAAGGATGTGAAATGACCCTTGACAAAAGAATTCATTTTGAGTGTCTGGACAGTGTAGAAATAGTAAGAGTGTGGAATGGAAACAAGTTGTAGCTAGAGAGAAAACCAAATTTGAAATGACAATATTGCAAGGAAAGAGGAAGGTAAGAGAATAGAGGGGGGGAAATATATGGATTGAAATACATTATAATATAAAATCTAGTGACTTATTATATACAAATTTTCTAGACAAGAAATGAATGTTATAAAGCTCCACAGGAAAGAAAATATCTGAAATCATGAAGGAGACCACATTGATTTTTGTATTGGTAGCCTCTTGTATTTACCAGTTTGTTTTCTTTCTGGATCTGCCACTGGTGATGTCAGATGTTGACCCTGTCTGACCTTAGGCAGCCTATTTGATACTTCCAGTGACCTGTTGTCACTGGCTCTCTCTTTCAATTGTTAGTATGGCCCCTCTGCACCCAGCAGTCAGGTTTAAGCACCATATGTCAGGGCCGAATCCTTCCTGTGGTGGGGGCTGCTTTTCCCCTCAGGTAGCTGTTGCTTGGGGGCAGTGGTCTGCCTGAGCAGGATGATTGCTGCGTATGGGGTTTGGCTCAGCACTGGATCCCAGCGGCTCCTAGTTCTTGTTTATACTTTCTATTTCATTTTTTATGCTCTTGTAGTTCTCACTCAGTTCCTTGTAGTTGTCTGTGAGTTCCTCGAGCACCTTTATACCATTCTTTTGAATTCTATATCTGATAGTTTGCCTGCCTCCATTTCCTTTAGCTCTTTTAGTGGGGAGTGTTCCATTCCTTTTAATTGCAGTTTCTTTCTTTGTCTCTCAATCTCAGGTGAGATTTTTTTTGGCTTGTTTCTGTGATTTCCCATGCTGTGCTTTGCTGTCTCTGTAGGGTAAACTTCTATGGTAGGATTTCTGTGGGACCTAGTGGTGTGGACTCTTCTATCTCCTTGTCTGGATGCTCCAGGGTTGCCCTTTCTTCCATTTGTGTGGGCTCTTGTTGTACTTGGGCTTTACCTGTTGGCAGCTCCTCTGTTAGTGGGTTCGCTCCTCCAGTGGGTTTACTGGCATTCACAACTCTTACCTTATATTGTGTGTGATCAGGGGCTGGATGAAGGTGAAATGGATCAAGACAGCAGGAGAATATTTTATGGGGTTTAAAACACCAACAAGTACAAAACAGATAGGAGTTCCTTTGGAGAAGTACAGCAATAACCATGGTATTTCATTCAACAAGCCACTTTTTATAAAATGTGAAAAAGAGAAAAGACTCTTATTAGGGGAGAAATAGAATGTGAACTGACTCCAGAAAGCAGAGCATTTATGTGAGGTTAGATGGTGAGATATAATGAGAGTAAGGGCTAGAAGCTTGGTATACTGTGAGAAAGAATAAAATTAACTGCAACAGTAATAAAGCGCAGGAAGATAGTCAAATGGACCAAGACCAGGGAAGGGTGCTGTGTGGGAAGTGGAACAACAATAATATGACAAGAAATATATGATCTGAATAAAAAGAATAAACAGTAAATACCAAGAGTAGTGTGTTTTTGGAGTATGAGTGAAGTGCAATATGAAATTAAAATGCAGCCCTGGCTGGTGTAGCTCAGTGGATTGAGTGCGGGCTGGGAACCAGAGGGTCCCAGTTCGATTCCCCGTCAGGGCACATGCCTGGGTTGCAGGCCGGGTCCCCAGTGAGGGCCATGTGAGAGGCAACCATACATTGCTGTTTCTCTCCCTCTCTTTCTCCCTCCCTTCCCCTCTCTCTGAAATAAATTAAAAAAAAATGCAATATGAAAGAGAGAAGAAAGAAAACCTGTCAAACAATGAAATCAAGCAAACAAGACAAAGAAAACTAAACGGAAGAGAAATAAAAAATAAAATAATAAATAACAAAAATAAAAATAAAAAGCAATAAATAAAATGAAAGTTTTGTAGGATAACAAAGTAAATTTTGTCTCAGTTGTTGGTGTTAGACTTCTGATCTCTCTTTAGATCTGTCTTTGGTCCTTTTACAGCTCCAGGTCTTATTGTCTTACACTTGGAAGAAAAAAAACAACCTCTTGTTGACTTTAAACCCGTGGGTCCTCCTGGTCTTTTTGGATGCTGCAGGCAGAGGGGGGCTGGGCTCCATTTTTTTCCTTTCCTGTGGTTCTGTGTTGGGGTCTTGGTCTGGGCTACAATATTCACAGGTGTCCAGTCTCCAGCCCAAGCCCTCAGAGTGCTGTGTGACTCCCAGTGTCCATATGCACCGGGGCGGAGCCTTTAATCCACCTAGTTGTGCCACCCTTTGATTAGCCTGTGAGGTGCACTGAGGGGGAGCAACTCACCACCCCTCCTCCTTCTTTGCTGGCCTGAGTGCTGCACCTGCAAAGTCCCTTCAGGGAAGTTTAGTTCCTCTATTAAAATAAGTCTCCCTGGGGACTGCTACCCCTTTGAGCCTCTGCTGCCCCACTTTGATCAGTCTGTGAGGCGCCCTGACTTGGAGCAAATCCTGTCCCTCCTGCTCACCCTTCGCTGACCTGGCTGTAGGGCGTGACAGTTCCTTGCACCGTGGCTGAGAGCCTTTTATTTTGAGCGATTTTCCCTTGGTTGCTGACAGCCATTCTTAACAAAAGCCTGGCTTTTCACACAGCCCAACTCTCTGACCAGTTTCAAGACTATCTGGGTCACTTGAAGCCCAACTCTTGTCCCATCTCAAGGTATCGCCTGGCTCCCCAATTTCTCTGGTACTGTCCCAGCCAGCAACCACAGCCCCAGCTGGAGAATGCTGCCTCTGTGGGTCTCCCACTGCATCTTTATCCCCTCAGCGACTTCAAGCATCCAAGTCTCTAGCGGTGCAGGACTGGCCTCCCTGCCCTGGGAGGGGTGGGAGCTGCAAAGTTACCATTGCTGATCTGGCTCTCCTCCAAAGCTCCTGTGGCCCCGCTGTCCCTGATGCTGAGCTCGGGGACCACAGCAGCCATGGTCCCAGTGCGGGTCCCAGGGACCTTCTCATCTGCTTGCACAATCTCCTTACTGTCTGTTTTTAAATGCCCTCTGCAATCTTTGGTTTCCAAACCTCATATAAGCTGGGATTCCATTGGCTGTTCACTCTGTTCTTCAGAAGCATAATACAATAGTTTTTAATAGTGCTTTAAATTGCATCATTTTAAAAGTTTAAATGCTTATTGGTAACTGTGAATTATTTATACCCATGTTTCCCAAATTAAGAAAAGGACATGCAGTCTAGATAGTTTGCAAACTCTCTATGAGAATTTTTATTTTAGGACTTTCATTACAATGGTTTAAAGAAAATTCACATAAACACATTTTGGATCATTTGCATGACCAATTTATAATCCAGTAGGACCACAGAATGTGCATCCATATATATTATATTATTTCACATAGTAGATTTGTAATTGCTTTTAGCAAATAAAAAAGACCATACATAAAACATAAAGCAGCTTTGGCCTGGTGGCTCAGTTGGTTGGAACATCATTCTGTACACCAAAAGATTGCAGGTGTGATTCCTGGTCAGGTTGCATACCCAGTTTGCAGCTTTGATCCCCATTCAGGGCACATATAGGAAGCAACTGATAAATGTTTCTCTGTTATATCAATGTTTCTCTCCCAAAATATCCACAAGAAATCTACTAGTGATAGCAAAAAGATGGAGCAACTTTGTGGGTCATAAGATCAACATACAACAATCACTTGTGTTTCTATATATCAGCAATGACACTCCATAAAGGAAATTAAAAGGCAATTCCATTTTCAACAACATTTAAAAGAACTAAATACCTGGAAATAAACTTAACCAAAGATATGAACGACTTGTACACTGAAAAATACAGAATGAAAGAAAGAAATTTAAAATGTTCAAGTAAAGGAAAGGGCATCCTGTGTTCATCTATTAGGAGACAAACTGTTGAGATGTTAATACTATCTAACTGAGCACATATTCAATGT
>PVJI01034505.1:0-10420 GCA_004026765.1 Micronycteris hirsuta | reverse complement strand
CTATTCAGATGGGCTTCCCCCCCCCCCCGAGATTGTTCATTATATTGTACAGCCCAAACAGGTGGAGGAGCCGAGCCTGTAACGCCAACAGTGAGCGGAGCCGGCCCCACTGGAGGCTTCTGCGGGGGCACGAACGATAAACACCAGATGTCACCTCTGAGAGAGGACTTCCGATCAAGGGGCTGTCAGAGATCACAGAGATTGTTATATTGTATCAAAACCGCAACCTCCAGGCGTATGCTGTCTATTACAGACGCACCTAAACCATATGTCTGCAGGAAGAGTACACGCGAAAGAATGAGAAAAAAAGAGACTAGGCACCTAGTAATCAGGAGAGATCTGGCATAGCTATATTAATATCCAACAAAATAGACTTTGCGATAAAATAAGAACATTTTAGGAATAATGTTAAAATAGGTTCAAAATATATAAAGCAAAACTTTGACAGAACTCCAGGAAGAAATAGACAAATGTAGTATAATAGAGGGAGGTTTTTATGGGCTTCCCTTGAAGGTATTTAGGTCAAGCAGACAGCAGTTCTGTAAAGATACAGAAAATGTGAACGAGCCTGTGACTAAGGGCTCTGTGACAGGTTGGTGTCCTCCCAGGGTACCCCAAGTCCACAAGTGGCATCTAAAGACAATGATGGCATCCTAGCCATAAAGCAAGAAGCAAGGAAGCTGTAAGACTTGGTGTCGGACCACACTGCTGGAGCACAGTGCAATTAGGTTTAAGGTCAATAGCATGCGCGCACGTGCACATGCGCACGCACACCCACATAATTGCCGTACATTGCAAAGTTTTAAAAATCATAGTGAGAGTTTTAAAATACTTGGAACTACATTAATAAAAATAACTACATAATAAAACTGGTGGGTGATAGTGAAAGTGGTACTTAAAGTGAAATTTATACCTTTAGAAGCTCACATAATTATGCTTTTTAGATTTTTAAAAAAAGATTTTATTTATTTATCTTTAGAGAGAGAGGAAGGGAAGGAGAAAGAGAGGGAGAGAAACATCAATGTGTGGTTGCCTCTCACATGGCCCTCACTGGGGACCTGGCCTGCAACCCAGGCATGTGCCCTGACTGGGAATCGAACCAGCGATCTTTCAGTTCATAGGCCCGCGCCCAATCCACTGAGCCACACCAGCCAGGGCTTAATTATTTTCATTGAGCCAAAACATACTAAGTGTACACCTTGAACTTTCCCTACATATGCAGTGGAGTTTCCACGAAACCACCTCCCAAAGGTAAATATTATTGTGACCTCTGTCATTCACATTGGTCTTGTATGTTCTAGAACTTCATAGAAATGGAAGCACACAGCACATGTGTGCATGACATCGATACACATATCAGCACATTTGTTCCATTTCAGTACTGCGTAGCACTGGATGGTAAGGATATAGGACAGCTTTGTTTATCTGTTTATCTGATGATGGATATTTGGTTTGTTTCCAGTTTTCGGCTCCTATAAATAAAGGTACTATGGACACTTGAGTACAAGTCTTTTTTTTTTTTAAAGATAGGTTGGTTTTTTTTAAGATTTATTTATTTATTTATTTATTTATTTATTTTTAGAGAGAGGGGAAGGGAGGGAGAAAGAGAGGGAGAGAAACAGCAATGTATGGTTGCCTCTCACATGGACCTGGCCTGCAACCCAGGAATGTGCCCTGACCGGGAATCGAACCGGGACCGCTGGGTTCCCAGCCCGCGCTCAATCCACTGAGCTACACCAGCCAGGGCAGTACAAGTCTTTTTGTGAACAGATGCTTTCCTTTCTCTTTGGTATACACCTGGGAGTGGAATCGCTCGCTTAGGATAGGTGAAGTTCAAGTTCATAGGAACCTGCCCAACAGTTATCCAAAGTGGCTGTTTTAGTTTACATTGCCCCGGCTCCATGTCCTTGTCAACACTTGCTATGACCAGTCTTTTCAGTGTTAGTCACTCTGGTGTGTGTGTACAGCTATCTCATTGTGGTTTTATCTTGCATTTCCCCATGACTGATGAGGTTGCACATCTCTACATCTGCATCTGTCCTGGTGGGGAGAGCAGGAGGTGAGGGCAGGACAGTGGGAGGAGGCGAGGGGGTGTGAGGAGGCGAGGGGAGGGGCAGCTGCGAGGAGGGGGACGGTCCTGCAGGGAGAGGCACGGGGCCCCTCAGGGCTGGCCTCCTCACTCTTGAACCACTGTAACCCGAGGTGAGGTATGTTCTGTCTGGGTCTGAGAGGTGGCCTTAAGCGACAGGCTGGGAGGGACCCTGACACTGCCACGGTCCGAAGGGTTTGAAGGCACACATGGGGTATCACAGTGGGAACTGCCATTGCCAAAATTGACCCCAGAAGAAAGACAACAGCAGCTGAGCAGAAAAGAAAATGGGTTGTCAGACAGACACTGCTGCCGCAGCCTGACGCCTCAAGTGAGCTCTTTCTGGCCTTTCAGAAATGCATAGTTGCAGTGTGTTAAGGAAGTAAAGAAATGCTCCCAAATGTGTTTCATGAAACCAGAAGAACATTTTTCTCCTAGGATAACATTAGTAACCACGGAAACGGACTCTGTGTCTCAGTCACTGCTGCATTCCAAGAGTCCGGAGCCACGTCTGCTGCTTAGTAGGTGGGATAAATGGTGAGGATGGTTACACAGCAATGTGAATGGTCTGAACTTAATTGGCACTGAACTGTACATTAAAAATGGTCAAAATGGGCTCTGGCTGGTGTAGCTCAGTGGATTGAGCGCGGGCTGCGAACCAAAGGGTCCCGGTTCGATTTCCAGTCAGCGCACATGCCTGGGTTGCGGGCCGGGTCCCCAGTGGGGGCCACGTGGGAGGCAACCACACATTGATGTTTCTCTCCCTCTCTGTCTCCCTCCCTTCCCTTCTCTCTAAAAATAAATAAATAAAATCTTTTAAAAAATACTGGTTTATTTATTTTTTTTAAGATTTTATTTATTTCTTTTCAGAGAGAGGAGAAGGAAGGGAGAAAGAGCAATGTATGGTTGCCTCTCACATGGCCCTCAATGGGGACCTGGCCAGCAACCCAGGCATGTGCCCTGACTGGGAATCGAACCGGGACCCTCTGGTTCCCAGCCCGCACTCAATCCACTGAGCTACACCAGCCGGGCTGGTTTATTTTATTTTTTAAAAAATGGTCAAAATGGTAACTTTGATATGTAAGTTTTACCACAATTAAAAAAAAAGTGAAGAAAAGCCCTGGCTGCTGTGGCTCAGTGGATTGAGTGCCCACCTGTGATATGAAAGGTTGCTGGTTCGATTCCCGATCGGGGCACACACCTGGGTTGCAGGCCAGGTCTTCAGTTGGGGGCATGTGAGAGGCAGCTGATCGATGTATCTCTCACACATTAAAGTTTCTCTCTGTCTCTTTCTCCCTCCCTTCCCCTCTATCTAAATAGAAATAAATAAAATCTTTTTAAAAATATAAAGAAAAAAGATATTTGACAGAATTTAGTTCTCCTAATGCATGCGAATTGGAATTGATGCTGTTCCAGTTCACTGTTGCTGCAGGACAAACTACCCCAAACAGTGGCTTAAAACAATTCCAAGTATTCGTTTGGCTCACGGATCTGAATCTCTGCTCTATGTGGCGTCAGCTGGAGCAAGCCCACTGCGGGCTAAAGCCTCCAAAACCAAGATGGCAACTGGGGGAGTTGGTGCTGGTTGTCAGCTTGGAGCTCAGCTGGGGCTGAGAGCAGAGCGCAGGAGGCGTTAGTTCCCTGCACGTGGGCCTCTTACGTCGCCTTCCACACAGCGCGGCGTCTGCTTCCAAGGGTGAGCATCCGAAGGGAAGGACCTTACCTCGGAAGTCTGGACTAGTGCCCCTTCTGCCAGACTCCATCTAGTCAAGGCAGTGACAGAGGCCCACCCAGGGTCCAGGGGACCCCACCTCTTGATGAGGGAGTGGAACTGTCTTAGAAACGCAAGTGGGATGGGAAATATTCTTCCAGCCATTTGTAGAAAATGAAATCTGCAACAGATGATAGATAGCTTCATGAGCTGATACTCTGTGTGTGTGTGGGTGTGTGAGTGTGTGTATCTCAAGCCAAAAGGCAACGGTGTGCTTAAGGGAGAAGCTGCAGAAGCATTTTCATTAGCCAAGAACAAGACAATATTCCCTTGATCACCATTATTATTTCACATTGAAAAAGAGAAATACAAGGAATACATGTTAGAAAGGACAAAGCAAAAGTCTCATTGTTTATAAATAAGATGATTGTACAACTGAGAAGTCCAAGAAAGTCAACTGAAAAAGAATTCGTAAGAATAAACAAATGTACCCACTTGGCTGTTTACAAATTAACACCATACCAAGCGAGAGTGGGTTTCCCCAAAAAGCAAGTTAGAAAATGTAGTGGGGGACCCGTTCTGTCCCATGTCCTTCAGCAATACCGTCAGTGAGAAAAAACAACCAAGAGACAAGAGAGCTGTCACCTTTACAATATCAAGTCTCATTTAGTGACATGAGGCACAGTGTTCCTCTTGGCTCCTCTGCTGCCCAAGGCTGTGGCTGTGGTAGTGGGACACAGCCGAGGTGTCACGGAGGCATCCTTTTAGTTTGGGGCTGCTGGAGCGGCTTGTAAGGCAGGGCTGGAGTTGCCTGGCCGGCTCCCGAGTCCGGGTTTCGCTGGGCCTGATCTGAGACCGCGCATCATTTTCTCTTCGCGCATCAGGTTTCGCTCCTTCAACAAATCTTTGTGGTAGTCTCAACAGTTTGGAAGCAGAGACACGAAATGGTTTTAGATTTATCAGCAATCGCCTTGCCATTGCCCCTACCGAATGCCCCTTAAGACCTCAGAGGCTGAGGCCATTGTTTTTCAGGTCCCCTGTAATTGGTCTCATTGTGGTCCTTGAAAACAATGGTGTTCATTTTGAAACATTACCCTTGTGTAGTGTTTGGGTACCCTTGTACCCAATTCAAAGCACTCCCTTGCAAGGGAGTCCATCTGTCTTGGTCTCCTACCTCTACCTGGCCTCTCAGCTCTGCTGCAGACAGCTAACCCCACAGGTCTTGCTGCTAGGGGCCTCAGGAGGAGACCCTCGTGGGCAGGAGACAGACGGACAGCCCACTTGAAACCCATCGTCTCCTTGCTCTGCCCAGTGGTGGCCAAACAAGCTGCCCACTGCTCACTGCAGCCCCCAGTGCTGGGGGAAGCTCTGCCACCTCCCAATGAGACTGGGACGATCCAAGCGCCCCTAGGAGTTATTCTCTTGAGGCGCCCCTCCCTTGGCTTTGCAGAGGGCAAGTCCCCCTTCCCCCATGAACTCCCCTCAAATGTCTGGGAAGTGTTGCAGCAGTGGTGGTGCTGGAGGGGCCAGTTCTGCACCTCTCAGCAAGCCCCAAGGAGGTGGCTTCCTCCAGACGGCGGCTTTAGACGTCAGAATGTGAGCCACTCAAGTCAGAACTGAAACCGTAGCTAATCACCCAGCCTCTGGTCCCCCTGTAGTAACTGGCATTTACAGTGCCAGGAAATTCTGTTCTAGGAAGAGGAAGTTGCAAATAACTTAGTTGTTGATTTCAGGAACTTCTGAAAATCCATGTATCCAAACTTTAGATTATTCAACTGGCCCTCCTCCGGGTAACAGCCCCGAGCTGAGAACAATAGCTTGCTCAGCCTTGCTCTTCAGAGGGCTCTTTATTCTTCGAGGTCACCTGCAAAGCCCTCCCTTGAAGTACCTACCCATGTACACAAGGTTTGCTCCATTTCAGTCACATCTCCTCACTGAAAGACTTGCCTTAAGCCAGACTCGGAAAAACCTAATTAGAAACACCGCACCCTTGACCTCACCCTTCCAAGAAGCTTCTAAGGCTCTGTCAAGGTTGTGGTATCCTTCTCTGCAATGCTGTTGGTTTTGCTTGAACAGTAAGTCATCTTGGTGGTCTTATAGAGGAGGGGGAGCCAACAGTGGCCTAGAGGTCTTAGTTGTGAAATCTATTAATCAACATTCTTTCCTAGCCGTACTTTAAACCGCACTGCAAGCCAACATGCCTTCCTGTCGCCATGACAAGCGAGCCTGGGACTGGGAATCCTTTCCCATTACATTGTCAAACTGGGAACAAAGCAGAGCAGAGCAAAGCAAAGCACTGGTGTCAGGACACACTTGTTCCTGGAAGGTGAGTCTGTGCCCCGACACTACGGATCCTCATCATGTGGCTCTGTCCGGGCTTGGCCGCGGCTGTGTCCACCACTTCAAAGCAATGTCATCACCTCCGCCTGACTTTGAGGTCCCACTGTCATGGGAGAAACTCCCAGAAACTCAGTTCTTGTCACCAATGCAGTAAAGAAAGATCAGCCAGTCTATTAGCGTGCAAGCAGGGTTTATTGGTGATCCGTTGTCATGGAAGAGAACCGGCCTAATGAAGGTGGGGGCGGGGGCTGAAAGGCACAGGTTCAGGGCAAAGCAGGGTAAGGGCTGCGAAGGTGAGGGAGGCCAAGGCTGGAGTGGCAAGCGCTCGCACAGCCAGAGGCCAGGTGGCCTGAGGCTGGGTGGCCACAGAGCCAAGAGCTCCAAGCCCCTTTGTTCTTCTAAGGACTTATATTGTTGGAGGGATGGGAGAGGTGGGAGAAGCAACTTACTGAATGACACCTAAAGGTGGTGCTAGCTTTCCAGGACGAGGGCCGTGAATACCCCAAGGTATTCAGGGGCTTCTTCCTTCAGGCACTAGGGGCTCTTTTCAGCCTTCCAGGTCTTGGGATGAAAACACAGTTTCAAAGGCTTTCTTTCCCAGATAATGGAAAAGATACATAGAATTTCAAGGACTGTTGAGTCAGTGGGAGGGACACGTATCCCGCCTCTTCGCTGCCTTTATTTCCCCTGCGGCTGCTCATTCTATGGGAACACCACCTGGAAATTGCCAGCAATTCTAAAGACCTGGGCATTTTTTCCACCTTCCTTTGTTGGGGCGGTGTTGTTCAATGCAGTGAGTCCAGTAAACTCAGCTTTGTCTGATCAACAAGTTTTTCAGGTGGTCATTCTGGGGAGTCTACAGTCAATAGCTGCAATTGGAAAAAATGAGGGAAATCCCCCTTTATCACCTCCAGTGGCTCTGGCGGCTGCACACAGGTCAAGAATAACCACACACACATTCTCCACAGAGGTTGTGTTCGGTTCCCAAGTTAATTAGCCAAAGATGCAGAATACCGTCAAAAGCCAGATGGCCTCACAGGGCAGGAGCAGATGCAGGACCCCATCCTGCAACATTCCGCAGCCAGGCAAGACCCCCAAGTCTGGGAAGAGCTCATTTCTTCTTATACACGAGGATCTCTGAGTCCCCTGCCCTGCAGGAATGCCTTTATGAAAGGCTGGGACGATCTGTACGACTACGACCTGTGCCTGTATTGCAGAGCCTCAGGCTGTGTGGAGGCTCAGTGCTGTGGCTGCCGGTCCATTTCAAGTGATGTTTGTTCAACTCAGTTTTCTACTTCTTTTTGAGACAAATTTGGAAATTTCCATTTTTCACAGAAAGTTGCTCATTTCACTCTAGAATTTCGAATGTATGATCATCGAATTGTACATACCATTTAGTATTTTTCATTTGAATTTCCCCCTTAACCCAAACTTTATTTAGAAAGGCAATTTTAAATCTCTAGCTGGACATTTTGCAGGGAGGAGGTGTTATGTTTTCCCGGTTCATCTTAATTTCTTTGCATTGCAGTTAGTGGCCTGTCTGATATCTGCTTATTGGAATTCCTTGACATTTTCTCTGGCCCAAAGCATGATATTTTCCTGAAAGTTTCATGTATGTTTGGAAAGAGTGAGTATCATCTGTTTGTTGGGCATGGTTGTCTGTGTATACCTATCAGATCAATATTGGTATTTTGTATAAAGTATTTAAACATTCGCCCTGGCTGGTGTGGCTCAGTGGACTGAGTGCTGGCCTGTGAACCAAAAGGTCGCTGGTTTGATTCCCAGTCAGGGCACATGCCTGGGTTTCGGGCCAGGTCCCCAGTTGGGGGCGTGCAAGGGGCAACCGATCGATGTATCTCTCACATGTTGATGTTTCTCTCCCTCTTTCTCCCCCCTTCCCCTCTCTCTAAAAATAAATAAATAAAATGTTTAACAAAAAATATTTAAATA
Source organism: Micronycteris hirsuta (assembly GCA_004026765.1). NCBI lineage: Eukaryota > Metazoa > Chordata > Mammalia > Chiroptera > Phyllostomidae > Micronycteris > Micronycteris hirsuta. The sequence goes on along the minus strand of PVJI01034505.1, from coordinate 2,330 downwards.
TTAAATTCATGCCAGAAGAAAACATGAGTGGCTTTTAAAAATGATCTTGATGTGGGGAAACCATTTTTTTTTAAAGATTTTATTTATTTATTTTTAGACAGAGGGGAAGGGAGGGAGAAAGAGAGGGAGAGAAACAGCAATATATGGTTGCCTCTCACATGGCCCTCACTGGGGACCCAGCCTGCAACCCAGGCATGTGCCCTGACCGGGAATCAAACCGGGACCCTCTGGTTCCCAGCCCGCGCTCAATCCACTGAGCCACACCAGCCAGGGCGGGAAACCATTTTTAAGCGTGATATTGCAAGCCAGAAGCTGTAAAGGAAAAGATTAGTAAATGTTTGCATGGAAAGTACCATGAACAAAGTCCAAGACACATCAAAACCCGGGAGAGAATATTTGTAACACAGACAGAGAAACCAAGGGTTACGTCCTGAATATGGAAAGAACTCTTCCTACCAATAAGGAAAAGGCCTACCCCCGGGGGAAATCTGACCACATGTATAACTAGGTAGCTCACTGAAAAGTAATTCAAATTCAAAAGGCCTGTGAAGACAAAGGAATGTCCAACCTCACTCATTCTGAAAGAAATGCCAATGAAAAAAGCAAGATAGGCTTTTTCAGCAATGAAATTTGCAAAAGTGAAACTTTTGCCAATACCCAGTGTTCTGCAGGCTACTTTGGTTTCATCTCTCTTGCTCCTAGAGGGCCTCGCCTAAAGATATCCTTGCCTAAGTGCGCAAAAGTGTACGTACAAGTACGTAGGATTGGCTCAAAACTTGCCATCGACCTGTTTGCATAAAAACTGCGAACGACTTAACTGACTCTTCGCAGAGGACCGGTTAGGTAACTTGACAGTATATTCATAGGGTGTCTCCTCTGCAGCTCTGCAGAAGAACGAAAGTGAGGCTTGTGCGCGTGCTGGGGAGCAGCCCTGGTGTCTATGGCTAGGCCAGGCGGCAAGGTGCAGGCGGGCGAACGGGGTCCGAGTCACAGGAGCTGCTCTCCGAGAGGAGAGTTCAGGCTAGGAAAGTGAAAAGGGGTTTTTCTTCCTCTGTACACTACTCTTCAGTGCTGTTTGGATTTCTTTGTAATGAGCAAGTATTTTGAAAAGAAAAAGTTTGTTTTTTAAAAATTGAACTCGAAAAATGTTCTGGCTAGGAAAACAAATATGGCCACATGGTGGCTGCAAATGGGAGTCCCTGTGATCCGAGGCTGGCTGTGCTCCCAACCTGCTCACTGGTTGCCTTAGAAACAGGCGAAGAGAGGGGGAGTCGGGTATATGGGGTGGCCATTAAGGCAGTGACTCAGCAGAAAACCCAACCCAGCGGGCGATCTCTGTCCGTCTGCTGCTTCACCTGCTTTCATTCTCCTCCAGGAAAACAACAGGGAAGGACGATTTCTGGTGTCACGTTTGCAATCTGCTGAGATGATAAAAAATGATGGTGTAGGACAAGTTGACCCTTGCTTCTAGTTTCTCAGTAGCTCAGCATCATTTCCCTGCTCTCCTGTCCCTAGGAGAGCTCTTAACGCCTTTGGCTTTAATATGCAGCCTCCGTTTATGGTGCTTGTTCTAGGCCCTCCAGCTGACAATATATAAAGCAAGCTTTCTTTCACAAGTGCTTGCTCAAGGTTGCTACAGCAACCGGTGGCCTGGAGACCACAGGCATGGTTCTTGGAGATCTTTAGAAACAAAACCCCCTACCTATTAGGCTGTGAAAGACTTCACAAAGAGAAGAAAATGCAGAGAGTAGAGCTTTTATTTGCTCCCCAAGAAAGGAGAGGGGCAAGGTGTGGAGAGATGCACCAGCATTGGGGGGTGAGGGCTTCGAGCCTTTATAGAATTATAATCAGCAAGTGTGTTTAAACAAGAGTGGGCGGGCTGCTGTTGCAGGGCCCTGGGCTGCTGGGGCGTTGTAACTCCAGGCTGCAGTTTGTTCCAATGTTATCTTCTGCCTGTGGTTGTAGGGAGTGGTTAGTTACATTCTGTTCTTGTTTTCCAGTAATTTCCAGTCCTGGGGACATAGCTCAGAAGAGCAAAATGGCCGTCAAGGTCACAGGACTGCTCAGCAAATGGCGCCACAATAGCAAATGGCGTTGGCTTTGTCCTTTCACCCGTGACTAGTGGCTGAACTGAGTATGGTTCAGTTTGGCTTCCTTCTGGCTTGCCTGGGCATCATCTGTCTAAATGGGGGATAACCAACAGCAGAGTTCAGTGTGTGAGTTTTCTGGAGTGACCCTGCTGTGGTCGCGTTGATACATAGAACCCAGAAACCCAAGGGGCAGGAGAGGAGGCTGAAGGAGGAGGCGGGGTGGGCTACGTACAGTAGGAC
>PVJI01034503.1:0-10421 GCA_004026765.1 Micronycteris hirsuta | reverse complement strand
GTTTGCCATGGGGCCAGCAAAGCCAGCAGCTCTGCCCAGTCACCCCGTCTCACCATCGCCGTCCCAAGCACTGACTCTCTTCCAAAGCAAGGGTGTGGCCTGTAGGCTGGGGGGCGCTGGCCCAAAGCAGTGCCGGGGTGTGGTCCTGGAGCAGGGAGCGGCCGAAGCCCCACGCCGCCCCCATTCTACCCACCCAGATTTGAATGTGGCTCCTCGTGGCTGCCCTGGCTCGTCCCCAGGCCTCTGATCTGACAGCCTACGGACCCCATGTCCCAGGAGAGGCTGGCGTGGACAAGTGACACGGACAAGCGAAGTAAGGAGAGTTGACACTGTGCCACTTGCTGCGTGGTTAGATTGGGGTAGGGGCAGGGCTGCCACGGTGGGCGGTCCCAGCAGGAAGAAAAGGTCGGGCAGAGGAAATGCTTCCACTCCTGGGGTGCACCTGGGCCACTTGGCCCCAGGGTGTCCTGCCCAGCCATGAGAAGGTCCCCAAGCCCTGAAACTGAACTCACCTGACTTTCTGGGGCACCTCAACATTCAGGAGCCTCTCCAGGTAACTGTGACCTGAAGGGAAAACAAAGGAACAAAAGATAAGCTCAAAAACTGCCCAGGTGCCACTCTATTGCCCACTCCTGGTCTGAAGTCGGACCCTCTCAGAGACCCCTCTCTCCACACAGGACAGAAATGTCCAGTTTCACTTAAGAATGTCCTTGATGCAAGTAGAAACTAGTCACTCTGTTAAATTTAAGCTGAAGTGTGCATCTTTCTTAGGCTGTGTGACGAGACAGGAAGCACGTGGGACGCCCAGTCTCTGTGGAAAGCACTCCCGTGGGAGTTCCCAGCTAAACCAGCCGCTCTCCTCACAGAACACCTTCTAACTGGAGAAACAACTGACAAGCTGTGGTCACTCAAGCTTGGGTATTTGGCAGACATTTTCTTAAAAACGAACAAGGCGACACAGTCACTTAAAAAAACCAACAGTATTTGTGGCCAATAGTAAAAAATTGAGCCCTGGCCAGGGCAGCTCGGTTGGTTGGGCGTTGTCCCACAAACTGAAAGGTCACCATTCGATTCCCGGTCAGGCGGCGCACGTGCTGGGGCTGCGGCTCTGCGCTCCGCCCCCAGTCAGGGCGCTTGCAAAGGCAGCCAGTCGATGTTTCTTACACTGATGTTTCTCTCCCTCTCTTTCACCCTCCCTTCCCCTCTCCCTAAAGTAAAGCGAAAACCTTAAAATAAATAAACAAATAATTGGGGGGGCGCCAAAAATAGAATTTTGGAACACGGGTACCTACCACCATGAACTTCATAGTTTCCCAACCCCTAAAGATTTTTCTGATGAGACCAGAGCTGTCCCCCTCCCTTACCACCTTCCTCCCTCCCACCGCAAGGTGGAGAGAAGTCAGGCAGGCCTGGGTCAAATGCAAGGCGGATGAGAGGGCCGAAGAGGAGGAGCCACTGGAATGGCCTAGTGCCGGGGATCTGGATTCAGATCCCAAAGCAAAGCTCTAGAGTCTCTCCTGCCCTCTCCCTGGAGCTCTGGGCTCGCCCGCCCCTGGGGCCTCTTCCCAGGGTCAGAGCCAGGCTTGAGGAAATGTCCAAGGCAGGTCAGAACCCCCTGGGTCCTTCTGAAGATCCAAAAACAGACAGTGGGTCAGACCACACATGTGCATCTGCCCCAGATTTAGCATCCTGAGCCCCACGGCCCAGAACAAGCCCTCCCTTGTGTGGGGAAGGGAAGAAACCCGGCAAGGCAAGGTGCCCTCACCTGCCTGCCTGAGCCCCACCCCGGGGCTCGCCACCAGGCATCCTCAGCGAGTGGCTGCCAGACTGGAAGAGACAAGACACGTGGGCTCAATCCCCGGCCTCTCAGTTCATAGACTCAGTGACCGCATCACGCCTCAGGGTCCTCCCCTGTGAAGTGGGGAACCCTAACAGGCTAACAGATGCTGCAGGGGCCGAATGAGATAACCTCGACTTTCATAAACCTTCGAGTGCCAGGCAGATACTGACTATAACTTTAATGCACATTAATGTAAAACCCAGCCGTCTTCTCCATCAGTCCCTCCCTCTCTGTCCTCTGGCAGGACCCTCGTAGCGGCCTCCTGCCTGGTCTCCCTGCCTCCTTCTCTCCCTCCCTCTTTGTCACTTTTTGTACAGTACCAGGAAGCTCCCAACAGCATTCAAGGGCCACATCCCCACATTAAAGGAATCGGGCCCAAGCCCCTGTGTGGCCCATGAGCCCGAGACACCCCAGCACTTGCCATTTCATGCCTCAGGGTCTTTGCACAAGCTGTTCCCTCTGCTGGGAATACCTTTCCCCGCATTTTCTCCAGGCAGCCAGCCCTGACTCTTAGAGCTGCCTGTCCTCCTCTGTGGCTCCCACTGGGACCATGTTCCTCTGAGCTGGGGTCCGATGATGACAGAAACGGCTAATGTTACAGAGCCCTTTGTACATGGCAAACACCGTTCTAAACTCCCGATGTGGGTTAAGAAACAACAACCCTTTAAAACGATGCTATTGCCACTCCAGTTGACAGATGAGGAACTGAGGTCCATGAAGAAGTTCCTGCAACCTGCCCAAGGTCACAGGGGAGGTAACGGGCTGAGCTGGCACTCAAACCCAGTCAGCTGTCCCTTCCAGGAATTGGCTAGGAGGAGTATTCACATCTCTTCTCCGCAGGGTCTCCACACTAGGCAGCCCCACCGACGGGAGCAGCCCGCAAAGGTGGTGAACCTAGGGGGAGCCGCTACAGGAGGAAAGGAGGGCACACGGGCCCTGGGGAAAGGCCCAGGTCAGGTCTCAGAAAGGCACTTACCACCGGGACCTCCGCTTTCTCACCTGGAAAACAAGAGATCTGCACTGTCCGCTATAATAATAAACACTCCCTAAGTGTGGCTATTTAAATCGAAATTAAACAGTATGTAATCAAAGAAAAAAATTCAGTTCCTCAATCACACCAGCTACATTTTGTGGCTAGCAGATATGGAATATTTACATCATCACAGAAAGCTCTATGGACAACTCCTTATTAGATTATTAGATGGTGACCCCTCCGGCCAAGCTGGGCCCCGGGGCCCCCCACGGCACCCCACCCACCACTGAGCACCAGACTCACAGATGATACGGGCAGAGGCAGCCGGCTCTTTGGTGGCCTTCTTGGCGATTCTTCTGCTTGACCTGCGAACAGGGCTCTCTGGTTTTGCAACCAGGGAATATTTTGGGGCCAGAGAGTTCTGGGGATCCGGGGAGGACGGGGCGAGCAGGCTGCGCCGCACTGACTGCCGGTCCACACGGGAGCCCGTGGATGTGGAGAAGTTATCTGGCAGGATGGGAGCCAGCACCCGCTGCTGCCACGGGGAGCCAGGTGAGTCCGGGGGGCCTGGGGAGGTCCGTGCAATCCTGAGCTTGGAGGCAGACCGCCCTGCTTTGACCCCCTGGCCCTTGGGGTCCTGGGGCGTAGCCATCAGGGAGCTCACAGCGACAGACTCCAGTCTCCCAGCCTCTGACTTCTTAGGTGTTGATTCCTCATCTGACATCATGGTGACCTGAGAGGCCGGAGTAGCGGCTGCAGCCAGGGTTGGGGACGGAGCCCGGGCAGAACTGAGCTGGAAGAGGCACTGGTCAGCACTGCAGCGCTCGCCGGCACCTATCTCCACCACAGGCACCAGCTGGACCTGGGTGACACTATTCTTGGGCTTCCTGGTCAGCACTGTGGGAGACTCCTGGGTGGGTGAAGCAGCAGCCATGGTGGCTGCGGCAGCTGCAGCTGCAGCCGCGGCACGGGTCACCCGCCGCGGGACGGAGCCATTCTCCCCTGTCACAACGGCCAGCTGCTCCACCTTGCCCTTGCTGCGCAGGTGCCGGGAGCTCAGCTGGCTGCTCCGAGTCTTTCTGCGGGACAACCTGCCAAAGGCAGAAGAGCAGAGGCTGAGAGGACTCCGAGGGGCAGGGAGGCACCCTAAAATTTGAGCAGGGGTATCAGTCTCCCCAGGAGCCGCCAACTCAGGTGGAACATAAAGCAGAGGGTTTGGAGGCAGAAGACCATGGCTCTAGTTCAGGCTCTGCCACCCCCTGCCACGAGACCCTGGCCGCTCCTCTCTGAGCCTTATTCTTCCCAGCTGTACACCGGGGATAATGCCAGACCTCATCAAACTGCCAGGAAGAATACATTCACAGAAACCTCTCGCTGGCTGAGCTCACGCTGTGCCAAGCACCCTGCACAGGCTTTGCTCATGTTATCACTCAACCCACAAGGTGGTTCTGAGAGGCAGGGACTGTTCTCACGTAATTCATTGATTTTTTTAAAGATTTTATTGATTTTTAGAGAGAGGGGAAGGGGGTAGAAAAGAGAGGTACAGAAATATCCATCGGTTGCCTCTCACCTGCGCCCTGACCGGGGACCTGGCCTGCGACTCAAGCCCGTGCCCTGACCAGGAATCAAACCAGCGACGCTTCAGGTTGTGGGACGACACCTAACCCACTGAGCCACACCAGTCAGGGCCAGGAACATTCTCACTTTAGATTTGAGGAAACTGAGGCTCAGGGAGGTGGAAAATTAACAAAAGGACATATAGCTACTAAGGGGCGGTGCTGGGGTCTGTGCCCAGAACCTCCTGACCCCAAGACCCAGCCTCCTTTGCTTACGGCCTGCAGTCCACAGTTGTTTCCGTGGGTATCTTAATGAGCAGAGCACAGGGAGCTGAGCAACGGACCCCCAGTCCGCAACTCTGGCAGCGCTCACCCAAGCAGAAGGTTGGATTCTTTCTTTTCCCACCTCTGGAAACCCTTCCCATCCTCAAGGTCCAGATCAAACACCTGTATCCACACACACACATACACACACACACACACACACACACACACACACACACACGCATGCACGCTCTGGACTCCTCGGTGTTGGGTCACGCTTTGTTTCCCATAACATTTCACCCCTCAGCATAGCCCCCCGGGCACTGGCACCACTCCTGCAGGCCTCTGCTCCCCGTTCACACTGGAATCAAACTCTCCCTGCCTGCAGACCCCCGGCTCTCCCACCTTTTCCGGATGGGGTCTCTGTTTTCATCCTGAACATAAGAAATTCGCTTCTTCTTCCGTCGGTTCTTCTGAGAAGGTGTTTTGGGCATCAGCTCAGGCTCTTTGCTGAATTCTCTGTTCGATACAAGAAGGGTGATATTTGTGGCTGCCTGGGAACCACTGGCCCCCTCCTCCACCCAGCCCAGCCCCTGCCCATTTCCCGGCAGTGACAGGTCAAGCTGGGGTGAGCAGCAGCAACGGAGCTCTCCAAGGCCATGTGCAAGTCCCCTGCCAGGCGTTCAGGGCTTCCTCCCAGGGTCGGGGCAGGGAGCAAGGTTGCCAGGCAAGCGTGTGCAGCCCAGCCCAGCACCTCTCCTCCATCTTCCCATCATACTGGGCTGGGCCCCCAGCACGCTGAGCACTCAGGCGAGACCCTGGCAGCCTGTCTGTCTTCCTGTCCAGTGAGGAAGTGGCCACTATGTCCCCAAGGTGGCAGCAGCCAGGCAGCCCCGGCAGCTCCCGCTGCATGGCCCTGCCCTCACCTGGTGAACATGCGCTTGGCCTCCTCCTCGATCTCCTCTAGCCACACCATGTCCTTATTGTCCACATTGCAGACAAACTCCAGGAGCTTCTGGTCACAAAGCTCCAGCAGGTGAATGTGCCCTGGGGCTGTCGTCCCCATGATGGCTCTCTCTGGTGAAAAACGAAGGCAAGAGGCACTGGGGCTCAGCGCTGGGGACTGGAACCTTCTCGGGGGAAAGAGCCCGCCAGGCCACAGCCCCCTTCCCCCAATTGCCACAAGACACCAAGCGCCTGGATCAGGGCCCCTCCCTGCTCATAGCCATTCCCCAGAGACACAGAATCCCAAATGCCAATCCAGTAGCTTCATTTTTGCAAAAAGAAGGGCCATCCTACTCACACTCTTTAAAGGCCTTGCCTTTACCCCACCCATAGCACCGTGTCCCCACACTTCCAAGGAGATTCTGCTATCAACAGTCCTCCTTACCAATGTCCTTGGTGGGGGAGACCTTAAAATGACAAGGTATGGCCAACCGCCTTCCTGGGTCAGGGAGAGACTGGGACCACCACAGGACCCCTGTCTACCTGCCCAGACACAGCTCTGCTCTTCCTCCCTGTGGTCTCTCCTCTTCCTCCCCGTGGGTGAGGGGTGAGCAAGGGCTTAGACACAGCCAGCCCGAGCTACACGTGAGCTGACCCCAGGCCTCAGGCCAAAGAACATCGAATCCAACTGCCTCTTCAAGAAGCCAGTGAACGGAAGAGGTTCTGCGTTCCAAAGGAGTCAGTAAGAAAGTAGGGGACAGAGACTTCTCCTTTCCAAAAGGCCCATGACCTTCTCTTTCCCTGGAGCTGAAATTGTCCTAGAAATGGATGAGGAAGCATCAAGGGAGAGGATAAGCAATGTCTTATTTCTAAGAAAATTTGTGTAGAAATATCGAACAGGGGAAAATATAAAACCAGTTTTCTATCAATTTCTCGAAAACTAGCAGCACATGTATCCTCCTTAAGATTCGATTATAGTGTCACCACCCAAGTCCCAGGCAAGGAGGAAGTGTTCCATGCAGTCGTGCGGAGCAGGGCTCAGTAAATATTCCGACTGCATGAATGACAGAAAGAACAAGTGAAGGGGTGAGTGTCATAGGTAACAGACTGCAGTCTCATGACATCAAAACCAAGAACCATGCAAAGCTCAGCCTCCTGCCTAGAAGGAGGGGCTAGGCTAAGTCACCCCTTAACACCCGACAGAGCATAACACCAGGTCAGGCTGCAGGCTCATGGGATCTGATTTCCAGAGCACACAGCCTTTGTTCCTCAGACAAACTCTGCCCTCTGTCTGGAAACTTCTGTCTCTTGCTTTGTACTGCTCTCTCCTCGTTACTTGGATCTCAGCACCTCAGGGAGGACCTGACCACCAGCCACGGTCCCACCCATCAATTTTAGTTCTCTGCATGGCACTTGGGTGACTGTGTATCTGTTTGCTTACTGCCTGTCTCTGCCCACTAAACATTAGTGGGCAAGCCCTTGTCTGTCTTGCTTATCACAGAAAGCCCAGAGCCCAGCACAGTGCCTGGCATGAAAGAAATACTTACTGAATTAATTAATCCCCCTATCAACTCTACACTTTAAAATAAACATCCTACAGGTTTTCTTCCAACCCCCCCACCCCCGGCACATGGAGACAAAATAAGTTCATTCTACACAGGTTAGGGCACGTCATACTCATCCAAAGCTTCTGCTCCTAAATGCCAAGAGCAGCACTAATCAGGGTAGGACCAAATGGGCAGGGCTGCGGAAGCTTTGCAGAGACAGCTCTACAGCCAGCCAGTCACGGGCAAGGCCTCTCTACCGCCGTCCCTCTGGCTCCCTCCAGCCCCTCTGCTCCAGAGCTCAGCCCCAGCAAAGTGTGAACTCTGGGTTCCAGGCCAGGGAAGAGAAAATCGTTTAAGAAAGCCAAAATGAAAACAACAACTTGCTTTTCTTTTTTCTTAAGTATTTGTTCAAAGTGGCAAAGTAGGTGACAGCTCCGTTCACGAAGTGCAAAGTTTGGGCTTCTTCCATGGGAAAGTTTGTTTTTAGCAGGCCTCAGCTTTAAAAAGGGTCACCATAAGTTAGAACCAAGGCGACCCTAAGAAAGGAGGGATTCATGTACCGAGAATGAGGCTCCTGGGAAGAACAGCAGAAACGTCTTCAGCCCGTGTCAAAACCTGTGCACAAACCCAGAGCACCCAACATCCCACCGAGAGAGAACGGAGCCCATCTTTCCCTCCCAATACTTCCCTCACACCGTATACCAGCCTAGAGGCCCCACTGCCCTCTTTTGCAATGCCTGTTCTTTTGAAGGTACGGGAAGTTGGGGACCTCACCCTCTACCACACTTCAGTGAAGAATGGTCATAATAGCAGCTCCATTTACGGGAGTCCTACTCCAGGCCCAGGTCAGGCACCATGTCATTGAATTCTCACCTCAACCTCAAGGATACCCATGTGTGGATGAGGAAACTGAGGCTAAGAGAAGTTAACCCAGCCACCCTGGGGCCTGGATTTAAAGTATGCTCTTAAACAAGCTGTGCCACCTACTCGATTTCTGCCTCTGGTCAGGTTTGGGCTCTGGGGACCCCCAGAGAAGGCCACGGTGGCTGGACGGGACTGAACTGCTGACAGCGAACGTGCCTGGGGTATGACAAGGGACGGCATTGGCATCCGGAAATGGTTAAGTTTAAAATGTTGCTCAGCTGGTGGCGGAGGTGTTGAGCGAAGGTTAACTGTACAGAAATGCCATCTGGCATGGTTTCATCACACAACCCGGTCGGTGTGCGCTTGTTCTGCGTCCAAGTCAATAAATGGCCTCGCAGGCACACAACAAGGGTGGTAGGCACCGGGAGAGCACGAGGGTATTTTCTCGGAACCTGATGGCCTAGGTTAAGGGTGGGGTGGGGTTATCTCAGGCCCCAGGTCAAGGAAGGTCACCTCGCCATGTTAAAGAAGTGACCCATCCATTCCCAGGCTGAAAGGGGACAGTGGGTCACGCCCCCGGCCCGAAGTTGGCGGGAGGGTTTACAAACAGCTAACCACCCCACACCCCCGCCGGCCGCCCACCCGCACTCACTCGGTTGCACCGCGTCTACTAAGCGCTGCTCCGATCCAAGTCCGGCGGCCTCCCTAGAAGAGCCCCACCCCGCCCACCCAGACTCTCAGCTCCCGAACTCTGAAGCTCACCGCTACTGGGAAGCAATGGGGCCAGGTAGCGCGGGCCAAACCTACGATTTTCAAAACTGAAGGTTCGACCAATCCCCGGCAAGTTTGTCCGGGAGGCTGCAAAACTCTAAGCCAATCAGATAAAAGAAAGTGCCAGTCAGGCTATCTATTGGCTACATGGATTGGCAATCTGCAGGACTAATAGGCGGGGGAAAAAAGCGTTGAAACTTTAACTTGCTCAGCTTCCGGTAGCCGCGACGCGCGGCGTAAAGAGGAAGTCGCCCCTCGGCGCGGCGTGCGCGCGCAGGGCCGCGCACGCCGGAACTACACGCCCCAGCGTGCACTGTGAAGGCCCCGTCGGGTATGGGAGGTTGAGCTGGTCCGGGGAGTCTTTTACGTTACCCTTCCATCATCTACTGTTGTCCTCCATGCAAGATGACATACTTCCGACCTCTGTCACTTTTGAGAAGTACAAAAAAATGCTTTCTAAGTCGCGCCAGAATTTATGTAAAGTTCTCCGTCACCTCTTGGGCAGCAGCGACCTGAATCCCACCTATAATGGCCCCGAGTGTTTCTTTGAAGCAGTAGTTCTCTGTCGGGGCGATTTTAGGCCCGCGACACCCTCACTCCAAATTTGGCAATGTACGAATACGTCCTGTGGAGCGGAGGGAGTTGCTACTGGCATTTAGTGGGTGAGGCCAGCCACGCTGCCGAACACCCTTCAGTGCATAGGGCAGCCCACATGGCAAAAAATTACTGGGCTCAAAAAGCCAGTATCTCTGCTGTTGGGAAACTGCTTCAGACAGTCACTTTATGAGTCAGGATTGCTATAACGTGTCAAAGCAGTTAAATCTGGAAAAGTCTTTCGCACACCCGTGGTCATTGCAGCATTATTTGTGGTAGCCAAGAGGTGGAAGCAACTCAAATGTCCATCAATAGATAAATGGGGAAAGAAAAAGTCACATTTTTAAATCAAACTATTTGGGTTTCATTGTCGTCGTCACTGAGATGTAGGATTTCTTTATACAGGATTCCTATGGAAATAATATAATTAGTAGTAATACAAGAATAAACTCTTCTGAATACTCATACCTGTAAACCTACTTTTGGCCCACTCTGCATATATTTTGGATATTAACCCCTTATCAAATGGGTTTGCAACTATTTTCTCCCATTCTGTAGGCTGCGTTTTTCACTCTGTTGATTCTTTCCTTTGCTGTGCAGAAGTTTTAAAGTTGATTGTGTAGTCCTATTTGTTTATTTTTATTTTGTTGCCTGTACTTCTAGTGCCATAGCCAAGAAATCATTACCACGGCCTACGTCAAGGAGCTTTTCCCCTGTTCTCTTTTAGGAATTTTAGTTTCGGGTTTTATATGTAAGTCTTTCATCCATTTTGAGTTAGTTTTTGTGTGTGGTGTAAGAAGATAGATATCCAGTTTTCCCAACACCACTAATTGAAAAGATTGTCCTTTCTCCATTGTTTATGTTGGTACCCCCATCAAAGATTAGTTGACTGTATATGCATGGGTTTAATTCTGGTCTCTCTGTTCTGTTCCATTGGTCTGTATGTCTGTTTTTAAGGCAATACCACGCTTTTGAGTTACTGTGGCCTTGTAATATATATATATATTTTTAATTACTTTATTGTTGTTCAATTACAGTTATTTGCATCCTCTCCCTCCCCTCCCCCC
>PVJI01034502.1:0-10422 GCA_004026765.1 Micronycteris hirsuta | reverse complement strand
CTACAACCAAGAATAATCTATCCAGCAAAACTTTCATTTAGAATGGAAGGGCAGATAAAGTGCTTCGCAGATAAGGTCAAGTTCAAGGAGTACATCATCATGCAGCCTCTACTATATGAAATGTTAAAAAGTTTTGTATGAGGACTCAGGAGCGAAGGCACTGAGGCCAGATCAGCTACCGGGGAATTCAGATCAGTCACAGCCAAGACGCTTCTGAGGTAAGCAAGCAAAATACAACCAGAGAAACAAAATAGAACCAGAGACATTGAAGCTTAGAACATTCTGACAGTAACCAAAGGGGAGGGGAGAAGGGGAGAAGGGGGACAAGGGTATTCAGGAACTGCTATAAAGGACACATGGACAAAACCAAGGGGGAGGGTGGAAGCAAGGGAGGGAGGTGGGTTTGCCTGGGGTGGGGTGGGGGGAGGGTAAATGCAGAGAACTGTAATTGAACAACAATAAAATAATTAAAAAATAAAAAATAAAAAAAATAAACAGTGTACTCAGAAAAAAAAAAAAACTACAATGAGATAACATATAATGGCCACTAGCATGGCAAAAATCGAAAGGACTGATATCACCAAGTATAGGCAAAGATGTTGAGCAACCTGAACTCTCATACATGAACGGTGGGAGTATTATATTGCACAAGCATGTCAGAAAACTATGGTGGCTTCCTATAAAGTTAAGCATTTGTTTATGGCAATGGTCAACAAAATACCACTGACAATAGGCGAAATCCAATCTAAGGACTGTTTGTACAACCCTCAAGCTAAAATAGTTTTTACATTTTTAAAAGGTTGTAAACACACACATGCACAAAAAGAATAAGCAAAGGAGACCATATGCAAAGTCTCTCTCGATATATTTACTATCCAGACAGATAATATATCTATTATTCAAACAAAAAAAGGTTGCTCACCCATCATCCACTTTATAATATGACCCAATAACTCCACTTCTCCATATTTACCCAAGACAAATATAAACACATGTTCACAAAAAAACTTGCACAAGCGCGTTTATAGAAGTCTTGTTCATAGTAGCTAAAAGTTAGTAGGGGTATGTGCCTAATTCGATAAGCTTATCCTAAAATTTACATGTAAGAGCAAAGAGACAAGAATACTGAAAGACAATTCTAAATAACATGATGGGGGGAAGGGAACCAATAGAAAAACCTGCATAATTATCTTTAAAAGCCAACTTTTTCCATTGAACATTGTTTGCAAGTTATTTGGCTCTTCTTTTTTGTGTGACTTATCACTTAATAGTTATAGTAACTGTCAGTCTTTTTCCCCTGCTTAACTGTTTAAGAAATTAGCTGTTTTTAACATAAAATTAATAGTATTTAGGATCAACAGTTACAGTATTTTCCCACTGCAGTAATATTTACATTTTAATTTGTAAAATTAATATAAAAAGTATATACAATTTTGACTCCATGTTACATTGAAAATGCTCACTTCCTGAAAAAATAAACATTGAAACATTAACAATTCATCTGAATAGCACACCTTGTTCCTATTACCAACATTGTAAAGCTGATCAGATATAACAGTAACCTTTGTGATTACATGTTAAGGAAGCAAAATATGCTGTTGGAGGAATTCACCTTTTTACTTTCTTGAGACTGAAGCAAAAACCAAATAGCAGATTTAGCCCTGTGGCTGAGGCTTGAATTAAACTTCGATCATTCTAACCATCATTATTATACTACTTTTCTTAATAGTATCATTCCAGAAACTGGTCATATTAAGAGGAAATTTTGACAGAGCATGAATTGCTTCTGTTTTGGGTCCTGGTAAATCTTATCCTGAATTATGTATTATAATCTCTGGTATACTCATTGCTACTTCCAGCCAAAAGTGACTGAAGGTCTTTAAAATATAAAACTATCCCCTCTGCTTTAGGAAGGATGTAAATGACAAACACTTAAAACTTAGACCAACTCTTTTGAAACTGTTTTTTTCAAAAGTCTGAAAAGTGACAGTCTACCTCAGAATACAAAGCTAGAAATGTAAGAATGGGGAAAGTTAGTCATGTTATTTGGAGCCAAAACTTACAGAAGTAGATTATTCCATAATACCAACATTAATGTAAATATAAAGAAAAAATAAAAATATAATTTTGTTGGTATCCATACCAACAGTCACCTCCATGACAACACAACATAGAGAATTAACTATACTTTGGTGTGAAAAAATAGTAAGTGAAAGGTTACTGTCAGACTTGAAATAAAAACAGCAATTGTCTACAATTCAAACATTCTTCTCTCTCAATTTATCCATGAATAAAAATGCCTCCTGAGCTAATACGTTGAAAATAAACGCAGGATGAGAATAGTGAATTTTAAATCTATTAACTAGCTTACTGGTAACACAAACTTTTTTTCCACAGAATTTTGCTGTTAATAAAATACCTTAGTTTACCAATCAAAAAAACAGATTAAATAGTAACAATTTTCTCATTATTCCATGAATATCCCGTGAGGAATATAAACTACTATTGAAACTATCACAGTTAAAACAAATTAGTAAAGAAGCCAGACACCAATATTTTTTTAAAAAATCAAATTTCATATGCAAAGCAAGTTTACTTAATTGCTTAATTTAATTTCTTTTATGTAAATCTGAATATTTTTTAAAGTTCCTGCCCAATAAACTAGATAAATTAACCTTTATTTTGGGAAAGTTAGAGTGGCTTGCACTTCTTTCCATTTTGTTTTTTTAAAAAAGTAAGAGTCACAATAAAGCAAAATGAATATAACTTTCGCATAAAATAAGAAACCACAAAATTAATAATTCTTGTGTTAAATTACTATACAATAAAAGCTGCTGACATTACCAATAGGTTTCATCATCAAAAGTAGTGTGAAAGAATGAAAATAAGTAACTTACATTAAAATACAACTACTTATATTTCATTCCATAAAGTTCCAATAATATTACATTATTTCCCCATGGGATTTTTTTCTACTCATTTAGTTCATTATTGCTTAAAAACAAAGCCTGCTATGCTAAAAAAATCCCCAATAAAATTACATTCCATTCACTGCTTTATGCTATACCTTCTTTTGTTCATATTCAATTAGCATTAGTCTATCTTTCATTTATCAAACTTTCAGCTGAACACCGTAAAGCACTCAAGAAACTTAAACAATTATAGCACTCACTTAGTGATACTTGAGTTACGCTGTGGGGAAATGTGCTCTCATAAGGCAACATTGTATAAACATCTCATTAATCTCTGACTCTAACTCTCTTATGCTTTACTTATATCTACTTAGTGACCAGCAATCAGTCTAGCAATTTAAGTCTCTTCTAGTTTTATTATTTCATTTTTAGAAAGAGGGAAAAGGAGGGAGAGAGAGAGAAAGAGATACATCAATTGGTTGCTCTCGCCTGCCTCCAACTGGGGACCTGGCCTACAACCCAGGCATGTGTCCTGACTGAGAATCAAACCCGCAACCTTTTGGTTCACAGGCCAGCACTCAATCCACTGATCCACACCAGTCAGGGCTCTTCTAGGTTTTTTAAGCATTGAAAAAAATAGTTAAGACACACATTGAAGATATGATGCTCCCCTTTTGCTTAAGAGGAGAGTGAATAATTAAGTAGATTTTTTAAAATTGTATGTATACCCTTTTCAGGTCAAGGGAGAAAAAAAACTACATCTCTTTTTTTTATTTGACCAAATAAGGTCCTGATTCAAATAAGCATAAATATACTTACAGAACTAGCATCAACATCACTGTGGATGGCAACTGTCTTAATGCCCATCTTCTTGCAAGTTTTAATAACCTATTTTAAAATATAATTAGTTATCTATTAATAATGATTCATATTTAAAGGTATTATAGTAATAATAAAATTCATCGAGTAAAATGGAAAAATAAGATTAAAATTCTACTCACCCGACATGCAATTTCTCCTCTATTAGCAACAAGAATTTTATCAAAAGTCTGAAGAGAGAAAACACACATAAAAAAATGTTATTCTCACTTTGGGACCAGAAAACACCAAGTTCTTCTGCAGTTAACATTGGACATGATCCTAATAAACATCACTTCCTAGATTAGTACTAAATACTATACATATGTTCATTTACAACCAGGGTGCTACTAAACTGGTAGGATCTGGCCATATAATTATTCTGTTAAAGCATCAATTGATTAGGTTCAAAAATTCAGAAGTGAACTAAGGGGATATTTATAAATTCTCTTGCCAAAAGATAACCTTCAAATGATATTTCAGAATACTAAAAACCTTTAGACAAAATTATTTGACAATTTACTCGATTTATTTTCTAAATTCAGGGAAATTCTAAGTGTTATGAGTTGTTTACAAAGGAAAGACGGGTATCATTCATATGCTACCTCTACTGGGTTGGGGCAGAGCATCAAACAGTATTTTTAATAACTCAGAACAGGTACAAATTATGCTTATATCCAAAGATTCCCAGACCAAGCAGGTCATGCTATCTGAATACAATGTAAGTTTGAATAGCCATCAAATTCTGAAGCAGCTGAGGCCACGTAATAGAAAGGGTAGTTCCATTCTGTAGTTCCATTTCTCAATTCTAAGCCCAGTTTTGCCACTAACGACCTATTTGACTTTAAGAAGTCAATCTCTGCAGGTCTTTATCTCCACATATATAAACAGATAGCATTCTAATAGGACACTATTTAATAAGATTCTCTTCCTATTCTAAAATTGTACAGGCTAACCATTTTAAAGAACCACATACACAATTACAAGTAATTTGGATGGAATACATTTTATTACACAATCATTTCTCAGTTAGTGAATTACTGTAAGTTAAATGGAACAATACAGATGTTTTAGTTATATTTCTAAAAGAAAAGATAAAGTTATATATAATCTTAAAAGTACTCTCATGTAACTTAAAGCATATTTTAACCCAACAGGGAGTGAAAATTTCAGAATTGGAAAAGGTCTTCAAAGACTTGGTTTAACCTTTATGTCACATGTGGATTATTCCACCAAACTGAGACAAGCTTCTGCCTTAAAAGTGGGTAAACTCCTAATGTGATAGAAAGAGTCCTGAGTCATCAGGGCCTTGAGCGGACTGGCCTTTAAATTATCCTAGTCTCACCACAGGCTTGAGACGTTAAAATCATCTACCTTTCTATACCCAAATGGTCATGAGTAAATCCCTGTAAACAGTAAAAGTATACTAAGAAAAAAATGTTTATACTTCCTTGAACTGCATTTTAAAATGTGAATTTTTATTAAGTAGTAAATATACCACATCTGATTTTATCTAAAAGCAGCACAAACAGTGGAAATTACACATTTAAACAACTGTTACAGTAAATATAACAAATCATTATAACATTATAGGGATTAAGTAAGAATTCAATCTTAATGTCTATCCAAGAGATGGAGTAATGGTTAAGAGCCAACCTAGAGCCAAACTGCCCAGGCTGGAATCTCATCACTACCCCTTATTCTTCCTCTGTGTACTCTTCTGTGGACAAGTCATCATTCCTGACCCCTACTTCCAGGTATGTACAACAAGTAATAGCATCTGCCACAGGAGGCTGTAAGAACGTGAATTAATACCCTCGAAGTGTTTAGAATAGTGCCTAGCACAATATATACTAAATAAATGTTAGCTATAGCTACTGTTATTTATCCCTTTGGGCCACACACCTGACTCTTAGGAGTGGGACCATATCTAACAGGGAAAAACCTGTATCAAAACAAAAATCTGCACCTGATATGACTTTTTTCAGGGCCTGTGATGGTTACTTTTATGTACAACTTGACTGGGCCACAGAGTGCCCAGATTAAACATTATTTCAGGGTATGTCTGTGAGGGTGTTTCCAGATGAGACTAACATGCAAACCAGGACTCAGGGAAGTTGACTGCCCTCCCCAATGTGTGTGGACATTACCCCATCTGCTGAGGGCCTGATAGAATAAGAAGTGGAGGAAGGGAAAATTCATTCTGCCTGCTTGATTGAGCTGAAACATGGGTATTCTCCTAAGGACTGGGACCTATACCAGCAGCTCCCCTGGTTCTCAGGCCTTTGAATGTGGACTAGAATTATACTGCCAGCTTTCCTGGGTCTCCAGCTTGCAGATTATGGGACTTCTCAGTCTTCCTGCTGATCCTGTTTCTCTGAAGAGCCCTTACTAATCCAGGACTACCAATGTACTACCAATTAGTGCACAAACTCAAAGATAATCATATACATAAGATTTTCTTTTAAATAAATAACAGGTGTATATGGTTCCGAAGTTAAAAGGAAAAAAGGGGATATACTGTAAAGACACCCAGGCAGTAATATGGAAAGCCTAGGGTAGCACTAAAAAACCACAAGTAATTTCTGATATTGCTTAAGCACAAAGTATATATGGGAAGTTGTAGCAAATAAAGCTAGGGTGAAAAGGCCAGAACATGAAGGAATTTATATGCCACTTAAGGAACAGGGACTTTATAAGTGGAAACCCACATATAGGTACTCTGAAGATACTTGAAGTATCGGGCAGGTAGGTGGTGGAGGGAAGCCATTTAAATCAAGAACCTGAATCCTTGAAGACAGAAGGACTTTTGTGCACCATGAGACATAGAGAAGATCTTTCTGTAACAGTGCTAATGATGTCATTCAGGTAAGAAATACATTGGAGGTTTCCTAATGATTTTTTTAAAGTTATTTTCTTTTAATCCATTCTCTCTTTATTCCTCCTTCTTTCTTTCCCTTCTCTATGTTTAGATCATCATAGCTGGGGTCTAAAACCACCAACGCCACTTCATTCAATTCAGACACCAAGAAAAGGGCTGAGCTGGCCCATTCTACTGGGCACTTGTTGGCGGATTGATGGCAGAACTCCAGATACTGAGTTGCTCACAAAACACTTCTGAGAAGGGGTACAGCACAGAAGGTAAATTCCACCAGCTCAGGAGAAGGACAGGCTTGAGTTTACACTAAGCTTACACTTACTATCTGTGGGTTTTAAGTCTCAGATTCTGAATATACAAAGTTAAGTTGTTAAGAATAATACTAAACAGCTGATATTTAGGACACATGCTTTCTATGTACCAGGTACTGTGACAAATCTCTTTTGTGCACTATCTCATTTAATCCTTGCATTAGTCCCAGGAGGTTGGTTCTGATAAAATTGCCATTTTACAAATGAAAAAAACTGAGGCTTGATAAGGCCAAATCACTTGCCTAAGTAACTTTCAAAGTAACTAACAGTAAAGTCAGAGTTCACTCCCAGATATTCATGTCAAAACACACTATGTTGTGACATAATCAGAGTATAATGGTGCAAGCTTTAAACATTGTATTATTAATGCCAAAGATCATAGTTGGTTTTTTTTTCATTTAACGTTTCCTTCATTAATTAAAACAGTATAAGTGTTTTTGATATATTCTTTTAAAGATTTTATTTTTTTAGAGAGAGGGGAAGGGAGGGAGACAGAGAGGGAGAGAAACATCAATGTGTGGTTGCCTCTCACATGGCCCTCATGGGGACCTGGCCTGCAACCTAGGCATGTGCCCCGACTGGGAATCGAACCGGGACCCTTTGGTTCCCAGCCCGTGCTCAATCCACTGAGCTACACCAGCCAGGGCTGATATATTCTTTTGTCAATAAAAAGTATTTGAGATATTTTATGATTACTAAAAGATTTGTTAACTAGCCTGGCCTAATATAGCATTGTTCTAATGAATAGAACAAAATAGAATTTCCCTAACATTCTTATTTATAACAAACTATAATTAAATGCATTAGGTTCAGAAGGCCATCTCTTGGAGCTTTTCACTAAGACCAACTAGAACAACTCTGCCAGCTTTATTTACTTCTGAGTCCTCTCCTCTACTTATCCAACATTGTTCTCTTTTTTTTAATTTAAATATTATATTGTTTATGCTATTAAAGTTGTCCCAATTTTTCCCCCTTTGCCCCCTCCATCCAACCCACCCCCCACACCCACAGTCAATCCCCACACTGTTGTCCAAGTCCATGGGTCATTCATATATGTTCTCTGACTAATCCCTTCTCCTTCTTTCAGCCAGTCACCACCTATGGCAGGCATACCACAGCACAATACTGGCTCCACTAACTTAAGACCTACAACTTCCTGGTCTTTTTCTGAGTAAATTGCTATTAAGTCAAATCTTCCCTATTGTTCTCATGAATAAACATGAGACAAGTTGACTTGTTAAAACTCAAGTAAAAAAATAATATTTTTAGTAATGATTAAATTTTACCTGGCCTAATTTTTCCTTGATATAAGGAAATAGTCAATGGCAAATTCAGATAAGTATCAGTTTATTTAACAAACATGTATTATCAAAGATCAGGTCTACCTACCTGAACTTAAAACAGTAACAATAAACAAACCAGTATAGTATTTAATGAATGGCTCCAAGAAAGCAAGAATCCCTGGAAGTAGAAAGGTCCGATTAAATGCAGCCCTCAAGTGAAGGGCAAGTCTATCAACTTGGTCTGAATATGCACCTGTACTACAAATAGGTACCCCCAAAATATCATAGATTTTTACCATGGCTAAGAATGCTATACAGTTTCTCCATGGTTAGTTTAGGCAAAGACACAGCAAAGGAGAAGGCAAAGATAGCAGACAGCAGATTTGATTTTAAACATTTAAGAAAAAACTTGTACCTGCTCAGTAGATTCTAAGGAGGGAGAGGTGAGCGAGGACTCTAAATGTCCTAAACCAAGGTAGTTATATTTATGTATGTTTGTATGTATGTATTTATTTATTTTTAGTAATTATCAATGGCCACCAATGTGGTAGGCAAGTTAGCTATTCCTATAACCGTCACTATGAGGTTATAACAAAAACAAGTCTCAAACCAAACTCTGACACACATGGACATTTACTAACAAACATATAAACGGTCTTAAACTGTTCTGGATAAACTCAGGAAAGTCTCAAGTTCCTGCAGTTTGTAATGCTCCAACAACTTGCATGAAAGCTTCATGCGAGGCAAATGCATCAATATTCTGATTTGGTTAACCATACTGTCAGACTCAGAGCCATCAAGAATCCCCCAATTCAGTGGTTGAACACAGGACTATTTCATCAAGCATAGGTTCTATCCTTAAAGGTAAAGAATAAAAGTCCAACCAGATTATTACTCTTCTTGTTCAGTGGCTGAAAATTTCTGTAACAGCCGAAACACATCTTGAATACCACTAATTTCATCAATGAGGGCCCATTTTTAACACCTACTATCTAATAAGGAAGGGTATATACGAAGAAAGATGGCTGCACCACTTTCATTTCCCTCCCCTCTGGAATATGGCCTCTTGAATAAATGCTAGCTAAGCACTCACACAGTGTCCCAAAGTAGGACAGCTGATTACCTCTAGATGGGAACTCAACACATGTGCAGAAAAGTATATATACACATGCTCCCCAAAGCATATTGTCTATGCTGAAGTTTTTATATTAAGCTATAGACTTTATAACAGATAGTTTATCATAACTAACTGGACCTATGCTACCCAATAAAGTACCATATTTTGCCACGCATAATATGACTATTTTGCCCATATTTTTGAAGGAAAAATAAGAATGCACATTATACAAGGTTGGTCCTAATTCCACAGCTATATAAATGTTTTTAATTCTTTTATTTATGCTTATGCATTAAAACTGTAACTCTAGAAAGCAATAACAATATTTGTATGCAAAATAATACTCTGGAATATGATAATCAGTTTACTTTCTACGTATAAATAAATAATTGAATTAAAAAATTTAAATGAAAGATTTTTCCCCTAAAAGTTTGGGCCAAAAACATGGATGCTCATTATACATGCTAAAATACAGTATTAAATAAATGAAAAAAATCAATAATTTAAAATCCCTCAACTGCTCAGTCTAATAAAGAGGGCTATATTAGTTATTCTGCTGAAAACAAGGGAAACATATTATAAATTTATTCAATTTGTGGCATAGATACAAATATAAAATTAAAGACTCAAGTTGTGGCCTACAATGTAAAAGGAACAAAGACTGAACGCACATGAAACCTATGATGTTGGAGCAAGAAATCATAACACTGCATTAATAAAATTTAATCTGTCCACTAAACAGAGTGTGAAGACAAGAAAATAGAACTATTAAAACTTAGTTGTTGAAAAATTTTTTTTGGACTTCCAGCCAAGATGGACGCGTAGGTAGATACAATTTGCCACCTCGCACAACAAAGGAACGACAACAAATTTAAAAACAAAAAATAACCACAACTGCCAGAAGATTGAACTGTATGGAAGTCCGACAACCAAGGAGTTAAAGAAGAAACATTCATTCAGTCCGGTAGGAGGGGCGGAGACAGGCAGCCAGTGGGGAGAGGACTCCAGGCAAGGCAGTGGCTGGCAGACAGGGCAGTACCACATTTGTGTGTGGATAAACCAG
>PVJI01034501.1:0-10423 GCA_004026765.1 Micronycteris hirsuta | reverse complement strand
ATTTCCTTCGCCAGCTTCGGGAAATTCTCCATCATTATGTGTTCAAATATTTTTTCAATTCCTTGGATTTCTTCTTCTCCTTCTGGCAGTCCAATGATCCGTATGTTTGGATGTTTACAGATGTCCTGGAGGTTTCTGAGCCCCTCCTCCATTTTTTGAATTCTTGTTGCTTCATTCTTTTCTGGTTGGATGTTTTTTTTCTTTCTGCTGGTCCACTCCGTTGATTTGAGTCCCAGTTTCCTGATCTCTATTGGTTCCCTGCAGATCTCTCCTCATTTGTTGAAGCAAGTTCGTTAATTTTTCGTCAAATTCTGAAAGCATCCTTATTACAAGGGATTTGAACTATGCATCTGATAGGTTGGCTATCTCTAGGTCGGTTAGCTCTGGGGTTTTGATCTGTCCCTTTCTTTGAGCCATTTTTTCCCCCTCGGTGAACCTGTTACTGTAAGGGGGGCGGAGTCTTGGGGATCCCCTGTGCAGGGAAGTTCCCGGTAGTTGTGCTGGGACCTAGCCTCTGGGGGCGGGGCCTGAGTGCACAATGGCGCCTTCTCAGCTCTCTGCACCCACGCCACCTCCTGCAAGCACTTCGGGCCCCTCTGCGCTGGCTCCGGGGGTCGCTCCAGGGTCAGTGGACGGGCTGTACAGCTCCAATCCCCCGCGGGTCTCCCCAGCGAACTTTCCTGTGAGGCCCGGCGTTCCTCCGGCCACGGACTCCACCCCCTCACTTGCTCTCAATCTGCGCCGTTGGGTTGCGCCCTGTTTTCTTTCCCGGTTTCTCTGCACGCGAATGCAGACCTGCCGAGTCCACTGGTCTCTTGGCCCTGCTGGGTCTGGATGAGCCGGGCGCAGACCGCGCTTCAGTCGGTCCCCATCTGGGTGTGCTGCAGCCCCGCGGGGACCGCCCCTCCAACCGCGGACCTGCCGTCTGCTCACCTGCTCGCCGCGGAGTCGCCGAGCGCTCTCCCTCTGCCCTGCTCCTCCCAGCTCACCAGACTGGATGAATGTATCTTCTTTAATTCCTTGGTTGTCGGACTTCCTCTCAATTCAATTTTCTGTCAGATCTGGCTGTTTTTGCTTGGG
Source organism: Micronycteris hirsuta (assembly GCA_004026765.1). Taxonomy (NCBI): domain Eukaryota; kingdom Metazoa; phylum Chordata; class Mammalia; order Chiroptera; family Phyllostomidae; genus Micronycteris; species Micronycteris hirsuta. The sequence goes on along the minus strand of PVJI01034501.1, from coordinate 9,343 downwards.
TAAATTTCTAGTTTTTTCCTTGTTTGGTTGTGCGAGGAGGCACGGCACATTCACCTATGCCACCATCTTGCCGGAAGTCCTGTACTGTAGATTTTAAAAGGATCCAGTAAGAGGAAGGAGAACCAAAAATAAATAAATAAATAAATAAAAGATAAGACAAAGAAGGGAAGGATCATCAAGGAATGTGTATAAAGGACCCATGGACAAAGCCAAACGGGGTTAGGGTTGAGGCTGGAAGGTGGGAGCAGGAGAGGGTGGTGGGAGAAAAGTGGAGACAACTATGCTTGAACAACAATAAAAATAAATAGTAAAAAAAGACAGAGAGCAAAAGAGAAGAATATATATACATATCTATCTATATCTATATATATATATATATATATATATATATACACACACATATATATCTGTCCTTCAAATATACCATCTCTCTCTCTCTTTCTCCATAGGGAGGGAGAGAGTGAGGGAGGAGGGGAAAAAGAGATGAAGAGAGAGAGAGAGCCAGTAATAGAAAACATTACCAAAAAGATAGATTGAAACAATAAGGAAAGCAAAGAAAGCCAAATATAGAAAAAATAGAAGAAAAAAATTAACTAAAGACCAGTAAGAAAAGATTATCCAAAACAGGAAGAGAGCAAGCTAGTAAGAATGAAAGTATCCTTTTTTAAGTATATTTTATTAATTATACTATTACAGTTGTTCCATTTTTTTCTCCCTTTTATCCTCCTCTGCCCTGCACACCCCTCCCACCAGCATTCCCTCCACCCTTAGTTCATGTCTATGGGTCGTACATATGAGTTCTTTGGCTTCTCCATTTCCTATACTATTCTTAACCTCCCCCTGTCTATTTTGTACCTAACATTTATGCTTCTTTTTTTATTTTTTATTTTATTTTTTGTCTCACTTTTTTTATTGTTGTTCAAGTACAGTTATCCTCATTTCCTCCCCCCCACCACTCATCCCCACCCCAGGCATCCCCACTTCCCACCCTTGATCCTACACCCCTTTGGTTTTGTCCATGTGTCCTTTATACATGTTCCTGAAAGCCTTCCCCCTTTTGATGAACCTGGAGCACATTATGCTAAGTGAAATAAGCCAGAGAAAGACAAATGCCATGTGATTTCACTCATATGTGGGAATCTAATGAGTAAACTGAGCTAACAAGGAAAATAGAGTCATAGATGGGAGCAGGATAATAGATAAGAGGGAGAGATTAGGGGGTGGAGGGATTGACCAAAAAGGAAAAAGGACTCATGGACAACAGTGTGGTGATTGTGGTGATTTGCCAGAATTCCATGAAGAAACAGGTCATAGTCAGATGATATCTTTCAGGTGTGTTTCCAGTGTAAAAGCATCATAGGTTGTTAGGGCCAGAAAGAAACCATCTAGTATAATCTCCTCACTTTGGAGATGAAGAGACTGAGGTTCACATGGGGAAGTGGCTTGTCCAATGTCATACAGTGAGTCAGAATAGATTCCAAGTGTCCTAAACCTGAATCCGGTGTCATTATTTTCTTCATCTGTACCCTGTGCACTGAGTTATGCTTACTTCCCATGTCCTTTGGTAATATTGCACCTGTCCAGTCCATTCATTCATTCACATTCAGCAAAGATTCACTGCACATTTTCCTTGTACTGGACACGGTTCTAAATGCTGGAGATACAGCTGTGAATAAGAGAGACAAAGTCTTTACCCTCATTCTAACTTAGGAGTGAGAGGATACATAAGTACAATAGTTCTACAAAGGAATAAGTACTTCCCATCTTACTTAAGGTAAAAGAAAGAGTCCTTACAAAGGCTCATAAGTCCCTAGAAGGTCTGGATAACAGTCCTCCTCCCCATAACCTCTCTGACTACTTCTTATGATCCCTCTTAATCACTCCAGTCCAGCCACACCGACCCTCGGCCATGGCAGACATTCTCCTTTCTCAGGGTCTTTGCACTTGCTGAGCCGCCTAAGACTTTCTTCTCCTAGATATCTGCATAACTCACTCCTCACCTTCTTCAGAACTTTGCTCAAATATCCTCTTCTAAGTCAAGACTTCCTTGAGCATCCTCTTTAAAATTGTAACCTCACTGCCACCCCAGCATTTCCTATCCTCCTTCATTGCTTTAATTTTCTCCCTAGCACTTATACCACATGATTAATTGTATATTTTTATTTGCTTATTGGCTATCTCCTTCTCCCTGGGATATTAGTTACATGAGGGCAGAGATTTTTGCCTGTTCACTGTATCCCCACTTGCCTAGAAAAGAGGTACATAGTAGGTGCTCAGTAATAATTTGTGTAATTCCTGAATGAATCTGAACAAAAACAAAAAGAAAGAAGAGCCAGTCTATGTAGTTTATGGCTAGATTAGTTTGGTACAAGAAGTCCAGAAACACCAGACCTTAGTTACAAGAAGAAAGCAGCCACAAGATGATCTGGAAACAGGATGTTCCAGGCACTGGGTACAGAACGTGCAAAGACCCAAGGATGGGATGAGCGTAGCACATTAGAGGAAAAGAAAAAAGGCTAGTACCTAGAGCCTGGTGAGAAGTTAAGTAGTATGAGATGAGGTTAGAGAGATAGCTAGGGGCCAGATCATGTTAGGGCCTGTTGTAGGCCATGGACAGAAGTGTGGGTTACTTTTCTGGTTGCAGTAGGAATCCTGCAGAAGATTTTTAAACAGATGAGTGACATAATCTAATTTATGAATTTTTATTTTATTTGTTAAATTTTTTTAAGATTTTATTTATTTATTCTTAGAGAAGGGAAGGGGGAATAGAAACATCCATGTGTGGTTGCCTCCCACATGCCCGCTCCTGGGGACCTGGTCCGCAGTGCTCTAGACTGGGAATTGAACCAGTGATCCTTTGGTTTGCAGGCCAGCCCTCAGTCCATTGAGCCACACCAGCCAGGGCAATTTTATTTATTTTTAATAGTTTATTTTATTATATTTTTCATTACCATTTATCCTCCTTATACTCTCTTCCACTTTCACCCACTCCCTCTGCCCCCACAATCACCACACTGTTGTCCATGTCCATGAGTTTTTTCTTTTTAGCTCGATCCCTCCACTCCCTAAAGCTCCCATTGCTATTGGCCTGCTTTCTATCTATGAGTCTGTCTCTATTTTTCCTGCTAGTTCAGTTTAAAAATCCCTCTGGCTACTTCTGAAGAACAAGCTAAGAACTGGAGGGTTAAAGCAGGGAGACCAGTTAGGAGGCTATTATACTTACCCAACCAAGAAATTGTGGCTTGGACCAGGAGGGTTGCAGTAGAGGTGGTAAAAAGTGAACAGATTCAGAATATATTTGGAAGGCAAAGTCAACAGGACCTGCTAATGGACTAGATGTTAGGAGTGAGGGAAATAGAAATATCAAGGACTATTCCTACAATTTTGTCTTGAGAAACTAAATGGCTTGTGGTACCAATTGGTGAGAGAGGGAGAAGAACAAAGATGGGGAGGAGAGAGGCAACAAGAACTCTGGGCTGTGTGAGACTGAGAGGGCATCAGACATTCAAGTAGAGAGATCACATAAGCAGTTAGATAGTTAAATCTAGAATTCAATGGGGAAATCAGGGCTGGAGATACGGATCCTTACAGTATAGAATACACAATAAAGTCTCAAGTCGATTCTAGTTATGTGGATCTCTCAAATACCTAGAATTTTTCTGTGCCTGGAAATAACTTCCTAGATATATCCAGAAAGACTGCTATGCATTTAGCCTAGATACTTAAAAAGTGATATTTGGAATTATGGCCCTGATAAACCCAAATGGCCCCAATCATTAAAAAAAAATTGGTTCAAATATGTGCAGTATACAAGACTTCTTAAGGTAACAAAATACATTCGAACACTTTAGAACAACTAGCAACCAACAGTAAAATTAAGAGGTTTATTCTGGTTACCTGATTTCACCAGATAATTCAACTAATAGGATCTCTCTCATATTCAAGGTAACTGAGGTTTTACTATATTTTTTCTAGAAACCTTGGCCCAAAGGATAATCCATAGAGTCCTCTCATCTTGGTCCTTTATGATTGCACACATGTAAAATGCATATGAAATACATACATATAATTTCATTTGGTCCTCTTGTGAGAAAGTAGTTACATCTTCATGGTACATACGAAGACATAGAGTCAGAGAAGTCAGAAGTAACTTCCCGGTGTTCACTGAGCTCTAAGTAGTGAAGCTAAGACTCAAATGTAGTTTTTCTGACTCTCAAAAAAGCCCAGTCTCTTTTTACTACTTACTGCCCCCCTAACTGTGGGTCTTTTGAAACTTCTCTCTCAGTATCATTTTTACTTCCTTAAGTCAAATTTCAATTACTGATGTCTCCTAGAACTCAGGATAATGCCTCAACACAGCTCCTGATCTCCACAGGAAATAACTATTTTCTAAGATCAGCACCTTCCTTTCTAGCATTCCTTTAGCTGGCAGCCTCATTCAATTTTTTTAAAGATTTTATTTCTTTATTTCTAGAGAGAGGGGAAGGGTGGGAGAAAGAGAGGGAGAGAAATATCAATGTGTGGTTGCCTCTCACACGCGCCCCACTGGGGACTCGGCCTGCAACCCAGGCATGTGCCCTGACTGGAAATCAAACCAGCGACCCCTTGATTCACAGGCCAGCACTCAATCCACTGAGCCACACCCTCATTCAATTTTTTTTAGCTACCTACAACCAGAGACCTGTAGGGGTCCTTTAAAATCACACAATGACTAATTTTTCATTTTACAGATGAGCAGAGAGGCCCATAGAGTTTGAGTGGTTGTGTGAAGATGTGTAGCTAGTTGCAGAGCCTGCCTTTCCTGACTTTCTTGCTGGTGCTCCTTCCACCATGTCACACCCCATCTTTCCCTGTTTCTGAGTAAAATAACAAGACATGAGCCCAGAATTCTAGGGTTTTAAGTTTGTTTTTGTTTCTAATTTCTATGATGAAATGATTGAGATTTTTGTGCCAAAAATTATACATGTCTCAGAAATAACTGTTACCCAATACTATGTTTTGATCACATATAGTTTTAAACTGGAGAGTAGAAGCAATGTTCAGGTAAGTATTTTTCACTTGCCCCTCATTGTTAGCCAGTGGAGCCCTGACAGAAATAAAGGACTGCCTTAAAATAAGGGTCTAACTGGCCCTGGCTGGTGTAGCTCAGTGGATTGAGCACGGGCTGCAAACCAAAGGGCCGCTGGTTCGATTCCCAGTCAGGGCACATGCCTGGGTTGCAGGCCAGGTCCCCAGTGGGGGCCACGTGAGAGGCAACTACACATTGGTGTTTCTCTCCCTCTCTTTCTCCCTCCCTTCCCCTCTCTAAAAATAAATAAATAAAATCTTTTAAAAAACTAATAAGGGTCTGTGTGGTGTGCTTTGACCTCCAGGAAAACATCAGTCTGTATATTGGCTGTGAGTACGTGAAACAGTTTATTCTTGCATTCTTATTTATTAATTACTGTATTAATTTCCACACAGAAAACTGTAAACCTACTTCTCCCTTACACTGCATGTATGAATACATAATGCTCTCCAGTGTCAGACAGACAAAGAAGTCATTGTGTTTCCTTTAGTGTCAAAGACCTTACCATAGTCTACTGGGCCCTATATGAGCTACTCACTCCCTCTCTCCCATTCCCTGTTACCCCTCTATCATTCTGTTACCCTTCTGTCCACTAACTCAGTCACTCACTCCAGCCACACTGGGCTCCTTACAGCTCCCCTAACATAACAAGCACACTCCCACCTCAGATGCAATTCTGCCAAGAACACTGTATCCCCAGATAGCCATGTGTCTTGTTCTCCCATTTCCTTCCAGTCTTTGCTCAAAAGTCACCTTCTCATTGAGGCCTTCCCTGACCATCACACGTAAAATAGAAATACACACACACACACATAATCCCACTTATCTGCTTTATTTTTCTTCAGAGCACTTAAGTCACCATTTAGTCAACATTCATTCATTCAACAATTATGCATTCAGTGCCTACTGTGCGCCAGGCACTGGAGATTCAACAGCAAACAAAGATAACAAATACTCCTGCTTTCATCCTCTGGTTGACTATATATTTACTTGAATATAAGCTTCATGATGGCAAGGGCTTTGTCTGTTTTGTTCATAACTGTATGCCCAGTACCTAACACAGGATTGAAATATAGTATATGCCCAACAAATATTTGTCAAAAGAACAGCCTTAGCTGTCAGGGCCAAATTTAGTATGTACATCAGGAGTTCCCAGCTCCTCTCCCCTTGAATCTGATATACAGCCACATTTGGGAACTACTACACAGAGCAGTTCTCAATCCTGGCTACAGACTAGAATTATCTGGCAAACTTGAAAAACAACTGATGACTATGTCCATGAGTTTTTTTCCTCTTTTTTTTTTTTGCTTAATCCCTCCACCCACCTCACCCAGCTCCCTACCTCCACCACAGAGCTATCGCCTTCCTCTCTGTTTATGAGTGTGTCACTATTTTGCTTGTTAGTTCATTAGATTCCACATATAAAAAGGAAAAAAAAAAACTGATGACGAGGTCTCACCCCCAGAGATTCTGATACAGTCAGTCAGGGTTGCAGCCTGGACAATGTGAGTTCCAAAAGCTGCCCAGATGATTTTAATGTACAACCAATGTTAAGAGTCACTGACCTAACTCACTCATGTCGGGCCACTTGGTAGCGTCTGCCCCTCCTGCTGCTTTTAGATCATGAATTCTCAGCCTTGCTGCACATTAAAGTCACCAGGGCAACTTAGAAAACAAACCAATACTTGCCACACCCTCAGGGATTCCTGTTCAACTAGGGGTGTGGCCCAAGCATGTCTATTTTCAATATTTCTCCAGATGATTCTGTTGTGCAGTCAGTATTGAAAACCATTTCTTTAGATTGTCTCTGTCCAAGTTTATCCCTTTAAGTATCCTACTTCGCAATGTCTTAATCCATAAGCTGCCTCAAATACTCTTAGAATTAAGAGTCAAACTTATGATAATACTCTGCTCTCCACAGCACCAATACAAAATGCACTCCTCTCATCTAGCATGTATTTATGCCTTACTTCATTGATTTGCCACTTCCTTTTTAACTGCCACCACCACTGAATGGCTATCTTGCAGCCCAGCCACCTCCCCCAGCCTATATTGTGCCTTTGGGGGATCATGCTGCTTCCGCATTCCAGGAGGTGCTTAAGGTCCACAGAGGAAAGCCAGCATCTGAGCCATTATCCCTGCCTTACCACCTCCATGCTCTTGTAACCCCGCAAACACCACATGCTTGCTCTAGATCTCACAATGGTTAATAACTATTTAAAAAGAGATTGGGGTAGTAAAATGGACATACCCTTTCCCCTCTTCTCCCCTTAAAACCTCCCCTATCATTTTCTTCCTCAGAGAAGGATCTAAAACATTTTATTTATTCCAAGTTCCAGGAGGCATGGCACAGCTGTGTTTTTTGACCCAGTAACCTGAGCCCTTGAAGTTAGCCCATGTCCAGGTCTGGGGCCAATCCTGGGTGTCCTAATTGGCAAGAATTATGAGAGGTCTTGCCTGGATGCCACAATGGTTGTGCCCTTGAGAGTTTCTAGGTATTTCTAATGTTCACTGTCCAGCAAAGGGCAGAGACTTAAACTAGTATTTCACTTTGCCTTGGCAGTTTGTCACCCTCTATTAACGCAAAGGTGCTCTGACCAGCCTATGTCCTTCAGGTGATGGCATTTCAGGCACAATGCATCTACCATTTTGTGATAAAGCTTTCAATTGTGTCATTTTGAATACAGAAGTTTGCAGCGAGTGGCTCCTGCCTTGCAGCACCCCCACCCACCATTACTGTGGAGTTGAACTAATATTACTTACTATGTATATAGACTGTGATTTGCAGGTTATTATGCAGTTCTCTGACTTGAACCTCACGGCAAAGGACATCAGCCACTGAAAGTAACATTCCTTAGGTATCAGCTATGTACCAGGCAGGCATTCTGCTAAGTGCCTTTCTCACATCCACCCTGTGAAACATCATCTCCATTGTACTGACGAGAAAACCAAGTCACTGAAGCAAATTAGTGTACCATACCTTGCTCCCTCTACAAGTCTTATAGTTCTATTTTATGGAAGAGAACATGGAGGTAAATGACCAGCCTAAGGCTGCACAGCCAGCAAGTGGCACAGCCAGGGCTCAAACCTCATAGGTCTTGTGACTTTCATCCCATATTGTTTCCTTCTGCCAGCCAGGGGCTACATCTAGTTGCCACTGCATCTCAGAATTCAGTGGTGACCAAGGACAGCCTGCAGAGTTCAGTGGCAAGTAAAAGTTCCCATGTAGGTATCCTACTGTGTCCAATCAAATATTATAGTAAACTCACTTTCTTCTGTACCTTTCATTTTACAGGGAAATGTACTCCCAAACCCTACATTCTGCATATCACAAGAACTCAATGGGCTGCAGTTATAAATTCAAATAACATATTTTTGCACAGATAAGGGCTTTTGGAGGAAGAAATGCACAAATGGCCAACCTTGCACAAGATGCTCAAAATAGTAAAAAGGCCTACGGAGGAGAATTTATTAGAAATTACAATGATGACTGTTTATGAAAACCTACAAGACAAAGGGGAATTCTGGACCAACATATGACCATAACAGTTTATAGTGTATTTTGTACAAATATGGCTTTACTAGGAATCTAAATCAGTTCATGGTGTGAAATGTTCATCTGTAGCACTTTGCATGCATCATGGCCCATGAACTTTGGCAAAAAACACCCCAGGCACATGTCTTTCTTGCCAGTGACCAGTACCAACCAGGTGAACCCCACTACACTGCCCACAAACTGATTAAAGCAGCATCAGGGTATCTTGAAAGAGAGTTGGCCTCACCAAGGTGGCTTCATTTTGACACATCTAACTCCTACTTCCAGTACACCATGAATATCATACCAACTACTTGATTTCTCTTTTCAGTAGTTTTGTTTTGAAAGGACTATGAGCTGTTAGTCAAAGTGTTCATTGTGCACCTAGGGATGAGCTTCATGTATGCTACCCAGTGCCAATCTTGAACAATAATGTAGCATTTACTAGTTATTGAAAGCTGGGGGCAGTGTCTTAAAGTGCTGTTTAGGGACTGCTTGCATTGTGATCACCCAGGGTGCTTATTAAGAATGCAGAATCAGAGCCCTGGCTGGTGTAGCTCAGTGGATTGAGCGCGGGCTGGGAACCAAGCGGTCCCGGTTCGATTCCCAGTCAGGGCACATGCCTGGGTTGCGGGCCAGGTCCCCGTGAGGGCCATGTGAGAGGCAACCATACATTGCTGTTTCTCTCCCTCTCTTTCTCCCTCACTTCCCCTATCTCTAAAAATAAATAAAAATAAAAT
>PVJI01034500.1:0-10423 GCA_004026765.1 Micronycteris hirsuta | reverse complement strand
GACTTCCCTTCAGTTCGATTCTGTCCGTTCTGGTTGTTTAAATTTTTGCTACTGCATTAGTTGTATGGACATTCTGGATGTGCGGGCAGCGAGTGCAACCACCTACGCTGCCATCTTGGCGGAAGTCGAAAAAAAAAAAAATTTTTTTTTTTAAGAATTAAGCTCCTACCCTGGCTGGTGTAGCTCAGTGGATTGGGCACGGGCTGGGAACCAGACGATCCCGGTTTGATTCCCGGTCAGGGCACATGCCTGGGTTGCAGGCCAGGTCCCCAGTGAGGGCCATGTGAGAGGCAACCATACATTGCTGTTCCTCCCTCTCTTTCTCCCTCCCTTCTCCTCTGTCTAAAAAATAAATAAAATAAAAAAAATTAAAAAAAAAAAAAAAAAAGAATTAAGCTCCTGCCCTGGCTGGTGTGGCTCAGTGGATTGAGCGCCAGCCTGTGAACCAAAGGGTCACCTGTTCGATTCCCAGTCAGAGCACATGCCTGGGTTGCAGGCCAGGTCCCCAGTTGTGGGGGCGGGTAGGAGAAGCAACCACACCTTGATATTTCTCTCCCTCTCTCTCTCTAAAAATAATAAATAAAATCTTTAAAAATAAAAATAAAAAAAAAATTAAGCTCCTATTCTTCCTTGACCTCCACACTGGGATGTTTAATAAACAGGCTTCTCAGGATACAGCCTTGCCTCCTCCAAACCTCCTCTTCCCTTTCTCAGTAGGTCCTTGGAGTGACCCTGGACTCCTCTTTCTCTGTCATCTCAGGTTCAATACATCAGCAGGTCCTGTGTTCTCCATCTTTTTTTTTTCTTTATTGAATTTATGGGGTGACACTGGTTAATAAAATTATATAAGTTTCAGGGGTGCAGTTCTATAGTACATCATCTGTATAGTGTGTTGAGTGTTCACTACCCCAAGTCAGGTCTCCTTCCATCACCATTTATCCCCGCTTCACTCTCTTTACCTTCCCCCACCCCCCTTCCCTCTGGTAATCACCATACTGTTATATATGAGGTTTTTTTGTTTGTTCATTTTGCTTAAGCCCTTCACCTTTTTCACCCTTGTGTTCTCCATCTTTAAGATGCTTCCAGAATCACTGTTTTTACTACCCCCACTGATGTTGTCATCTCTGCTGACCCACAAGAGAGCAGCAGTTTCCTTACTACTCTCCCTGAATCTGCCGTTGGTTCCTGCACCACAGTCTCCACACACCAACCAGAGTGTTGAAAGAGCAAAAGTTTTTCTTTTTGATGAAGTCCATTATATTGATTTTTCTCTTTTGGAGTTTGTGCTCTTTGTGTCCTTTTTTAAAAAAAATCTTTTAAAATAAATAATAAAATAAAACATTTTTAAAAATCTTTTATTTATGTTTAGAGAGAAGGGAAGGGAGGGAGAAAGAGGGAGAGAAACATCAATGTGCAGTTGCTTCCCATGTGTCCCCCACTGGGGGCCTGGCCTGCAACCCAGGCATGTGCCCTGACTGGGAATCAAACCAGCAACCCCTTGGTTTGCAGGCCCTCGCCCAATCCACTGAGCTACACCAGCCAGGGCATAAAATAAAATCTTTGCTTAACTCAAAGACATTAGAAATTTTTATGTTTTCTTCTAGGAGTTTAATAGTTTTAGCTCTTACATTTAGATCTCTGATTCATTTTGACTTAATATTTGTGCATTAATTTTGAATAAATGGTTCCTGTCCTATCAAAACAAAATATTTGTGCGTGGTGGTGTGAAGTAAGAGGAAGATATTTTATTGCATATAGCATCCAATTGTTCCATCCTCATTTGTTGAAAAGATTCTTTTTTCATCTAATTGCTTTGGCACCTTTGTTACAAATCCGTTGACCGTGAGTATAGGTCTGTTTCTGTGCTCAGTACTACACTGCCTTGGTTACTGTAGCTCTTTAATAAGTCTTGGAATAGAGTAGGATAAGTCATCCAACTTTGTTCTACTTTTTCAGGTTTATTTTAGCTCTTCAGAGCCCTTTGAAACTCCATATGTATTTTAGTATCAGCTAATTGCTATTTTTTTTTAAAGCCTACTGGGATCTGGTTGGTATTGCATTGAATCTATGGATTAATTTGGGGAGAATTGACATCTTAATGATATTGAGTCTTCTAATCCATGAGGATGGTGTATATCGTTCCATATTTTTTAGATCATCTTTCTCTCAAGTGTTTCGTAATTTTCAGTGTATAGATCTTGCATCTTGTATACCTTTTCTTAAATGTATCCCTAAGTTTTTCATATTTTAATGCTATTGTAAATAGTATTATTCTTGTCAATTTCAAATCCCAAATAGTCATTGCTAGTATATAGATATAGAATTAATTTTTGCATATTGATTGGTATCCTGCAGCGTTGTTAAACTCACTTATTAATTCTGGCAATTTTTCTTATAAGTTTCTTAGGACTTTTTACATGTCTGTGAATAAAGACAGGTTTACGCCTTCCTTCCCAATCTAGATGCTTTTTATTTCTTTTTCTGGGATAGTGATCTCTTTCTGGGATAGTAGAATAGTGAACTATTAAGTTACATTTCAACCAAATTTAAAACTCTTGATCGTCAAGTGACACTGTGAAGTAAATAAAAAGTAAGAGACAGACTGGGGAAAAATATTTCCAAAACATATAATCCAACAAGGGACTTCTATGCAGAACATAAAGAACGCTTAAAATGCAACACTAGAAAGTCAAACTACTCAATTTTTTTTTTTTTTAAGATTTTATTTACTCACTTTAGAGAGAGGGGAAGGGAGGGAGACAGAGAGGGAGAGAAACAGCAATATATGGTTGCCTCTCACATGGCCCTCACTGGGGACCCGGCCTGCAACCCAGGCATGTGCCCTGACTGGGAATCGAACCAGGACCCTCTGGTTCCCAGCCCGCGCTCAATCCACTGAGTTACACCAGCCAGGGCTAAACTACTCAATTTTTTTTAATTGCCACCAAATTTGAAAAACATCTCATAGAAGAAGATAAACAGATGGCAAACATATGAATGACGCTCAACATCAGTCATTAGGGAAATGCAAATTAAAACTATAATGAGTAACACCACAAACCACTGGAATGGCTAAAAATTAAATGACAATATTAAGTGATGTCAAGAAGGTAGAGCAACTGGAACTCTCAGTGTTCAGGATTGTAAAATAGCACAATCACTTTGGAAAACAGTGTGTTAGTCTCTAAAAAAGTAAAACATGCACCTGCCCTATTATGCAATCGCTGCACTAGGAGATATTTCCCAAGAGAAATTAAAGCACACATCTACACAAAGACTTGAGTATAAATGTTCACAGCAATCTTACTTATAATGCCCAAAGGCTGGAAATAACCTAAATGTCCTTCAACAAAGGATTGGGTAAACAAAGTGTGGTATATTCGTGCACTGGAATACTACTCAGTTATAAAAAGGAACAGACTTTATATGTGCATCAAAATGGATGAATCTTCACGTTGCTGAGTGAAATGAGCCAGGCAAACGCTACATACTGTATGACTTCATGTATATGTGCTCAGAGAAAATGGAAAGTACTCTAGTGGCAGAAAGCAAATTAGTGGTTGCCTGGGAGTGGGGGTCAGGAGAGAAGAATGTAAAAAGCACATGCGGAAACTTGGGGGTGATTACGTTCATTATCGGGACTGTGGCGGTGGTTTCATGGGTGTACGCTTATGTCACAACTCCTTATATTGCACATTTTCATATGTGCAGTTTATTGTGTCGATTTTACCTCAATAAAGATATTTTTTTAAGTAAGCAAGAAAACTTTTTTTAAAATTTATTTTTAGACAGAAGGGAAGGGAGGGAGACAGAGAGGGAGAGAAACATCAATGTGTGGTTGCCTCTCACATGGTCCTCACAGGGGACCTGGCCCGCAACCCAGGCATGTGCCTGACTGGGAATCGAACCGGAGACCCTTGCAAGAAAACATTTAGATGTTGTAATTCACCTGCCCTCAAATCAGTGACTTCTCAACACATTTGAGATAAAAGCTGAAGTTCCCAGGCTGATCTCTGAAGCTACTTCTGATCTGCCTCCTCTCCTCTCTGTCATCATCCCCCACCACGTGCTTCCTCCCTCATTCTGCTTCCTCTTCCCAGCCTCACTGCTCTTGGACTCCTTGCCTGCTTCCACGTCAGGGCCTTTGTTCTTTCTGTTCTTCCTCCCTGGATTTCATAGCCGTGTTACTCCCTCGCTGTCTCACTTCCCCTGGAATTCTGTCCAAATGTCACCTCAGACCACCCAGATTTGATATAGCACCCTGCCACCCTTCAAGTCATTGCCCTGCTTGTTATTTATGGGACTTATTGCTCCCTGTTATCACATTATATATGTATTTATTTTGTCTTCCCCATTGTTGGGAACCGCCCTGCCTGGTTTCAGAAACTGTAACCCCCTATGGCTAAGGCTGAGTAAAGAGACCTTGGGACCCTAAGCCACTAAGGAGACAAAGCTTATCTTCCTGGCAGGGGCACCGCCTCTGCCCCCTTTTACTTCACCCTGCTTGGCCCTGGGCAGATGACTGGTTAGCCAATGACAGGTAAGATCCCTCAAAGGAGGAATGATCTAAGACAGGCACAGTCATGAAGGGACCCTCAGGGAATGACTTGGGGGGCTATAGAATAAAGGGGTGATGGACCTTCACCCTTCGGCTTTGACATAGCCTGAGTCCTCATTCTGTCTGTAATAAGTCTCCTAATCTCTTGGCTGCCTTACTTCCCCTGCCTGACTTAAGCCTGAAACAATGTTGGGGTGGGTGCGCCCCTGTTCTGGAAAGGGTGAGTTCCCTGGGGCAATCAGGCCTGAGAAAGAATGCACAAAATTCTGTGAAACCTGCTTTGCTAATACCCTCAATTTAAATAAGGGTCCAAGCATGAAATGAGTTTGTTTCCCTAAAGTTTTATGGCCCTTTAGATATCTGACCCTGACTGAAAATAGCCCTCATAGTTCTTTGAATGTTATCTATTGTTTGATCATTGCCACCTGACAATGATTGATGAGCTTTACATATATGCCCTGTATTTGTATGCAAATAAACCCAATAAAAGCCAATTGAGGAACAGGCTCCTGGCCCTTCTCCTTTGAGAGATCAGCCACCTTGCCTCCCCAAGCAGATCATGTCTTAGTAGACTTATTCTCATCCATGGTGGCCAGGGAGTGGGGGGGCGGGAGGGGGCCCTGCAGGCAGAGCCCCCCCACACCCCATTACAATGTGAGCTCCCCAAGAACAGAAATGTGTCTTCATTTTCACTGCTGTGTAAGTGCCTGGTATATAAGACACCCAGCACTTACTGAAGTCATTACTAAGTGAATGAATTAATGAATGAATGAAGCTTGACCAAGGCCACGTCGCTAGTAAGTGGCAGTTGGAACTAAAATCCAGATAGTCTAATGTAAATGTGCATAACTTTACGTGTTGCATTACACAGTTCTTCCAGAACTACCCTGTGAGGTGGGCACCATGATTTGCCTCACTTAACAGAAGGGGAAGCAGGAGTGGGGAGGGGAGATGACTTGCCCCCAGGTCACATAAGTCAGCTGACATCCAGATTCAAGTGCTAGGTGCTGTCAGAGGCAGGCACATGACCCCAACCCACACAGTGTCTGGGAAAGGAAGTTCAAGGAGGCTGATGCTGACAGTGCACTTGCCCATGTGTGCTGACCATAAAGCTTTCTGGGAAGGCTGGATTCAAACTGCATTTCAAGCTATTTCATGCCTCTCTGCCTTTGCCCAGCAGCCCTTCCACCCTGACCTCCCCAGTCCCATTGTCCTTGGAGACCCATCACCACCTGTAAGAGTTCTTCTCTGACCTGGACCTCCTCAGGTCTTGCTCTATTATGGTGTCTGACTGACTGACGGAATAAATGAATGAATAGCACTTCTCCACTTTCATTCATTCATTCAACCATACATATTTATGGAGTTTCTATATTGTATCATGCATTGAGGATACAACCGTTGGTCCCTGCCCCAAAGGGGCTCACACCTAGAAGGGGGACAAACTGCACAGTGGACAAAAAGGGCATGTGACCTCATTGGCCAGTCTCGGAGGGGCTTCCTGAGGGCGGGGATCTAAGCTGCGGTGTTAGCCCTCTGAAGAGCAGAAGGGTAGTGTTCTGGCTGAGCGCTGAGAAGAGGAAAGATGTTCAGCTTGGCTGGAGCTCAGAGCCCCAGTGGTAGATAAAGAGGGACTGGGGCATCTGCAAGAACCTGACACCAAAAATACTTTCCAGCCTAATAGCGCGAGGTGTGGAGAACACCCTGGTGGAGGAATAAGTGAGGCGGGAGGGAGTGGGCAGATTCTCCTGATTCAGGAAGAGCCCGTGGTGAGGATCCCTCTGACACAACCTTCCTTTTGGTGCCTCGTGGTTCCTAGGTTGTCAGGCTTCCCTCCGACTCCTGGAAGAAGAGGCAGGCAGAGCCGGGTTCCTTCAGGCTCGACCATGCAGGTGGCTTCTCACTGATGTGTTTAGAGTTAGCCAGAAGGAAACCTGGGCCTTTTCAGATCCCCAGCCTGTTCAGTCAGAAACAAAAATAACAAACATGATAGCAAACAGAGCCTTGACCTTTGGTAGACTTGGAAGGTAGTCTCAGTCTTCCTTGCTGAGTGACCTTGGGCTGGTTATTTAACTTCTCTGAGCCTCAGTTTCCTCATCTATAAAACTGGACAGGATAACAACACCTACTCACAAGGTTGTGTGAGCAGGAAATGTGATGATGTGATGGCTGACATTTTAAGGACCCCCACCCCACCCCACCAGTTTGCCAAAACAAGTTAGACTGGTAAAAATCTACCTGTTTGGGACTAGCCAGAAGTCCAGCCTTGATGCTCTGGGTTGCCAGAAGGCCAGATTGGAAAACATGGAGTAGATCTTGGAAGCAGAACTGATCACCATGTCCTGGTCCTCTTGGGACTTACTTTGCAGTCCCCTTTGCTGGCATATCAAGGGGGTAATAAAGAGTGAGACAGCCCTGGCCGGTAGCTCAGTTGGTTAGAACATTATCCCAATACCCCAAGGTTGTGGGTTCAATCCCTGGATAGGGCACATACAGGAACCAACCGATGAATGCATAAATAAGTGAAACATCCAATGAATGTTTCTCTCTCTCCCTCCCACTCTCTATAAAATCAATCAATAAATTTTTAAAAGAGGAAGACAAACCCGGACGTGAGTCCCAGACCTGAGACAAGCCACACATCTGAGCCCCCTCTCAAAGGGTTTCTGCCTACAAAGCATAAAGAATGGACCATCTGGCCTCATAAATGTCAGCTGTCCAGTCCACAGACCAAATGCACTCTGCGATCACAGTTGTCTGTGTCTGTTCTGCCTCTGCTACCAGACTGTGTCCCATCCTCTCCCTGGGCAGTGGAGCCCGGCACAGGCAGGCAGGAGGAAGCAGTGGGGGCTGTTGAACACTGAACCTGAACATTGAACCTGAACATTGAGAAGGAGGCCCCAGGCAAGGGCACCCAGCAGAAAACGGGCACCTATAAGCCATCGTCTTTCCAGAGTGGTGTCTCCAGTTCCCTAGCAGCAGGGGCCCAGCTGCGGGACTAACAGGAGAATGATGCTGGAGAGAGAAACCATGGCAGCAGGCGAATGAATGATGTGACCTCTCCAGCACTGTTAGCCTCAGGCCAGTTTATCTTTGGTTATGTTCCTCCCCAGTCCTCCTCCCGACTTTTAGTTTAATCTTTTCAACACGTGAAGTAGGGGGTACCATTATCCTCATTTTAAAGAGAAAACCGAGGCTCAGAGAGTAAGTAGCCAGCTTCCCTCGGGATCAGGCCCCCTGGGCTGAAAACGACCCAGACTCCACAGCCCCCCACGTGCCGGTGACGGGTCGCTTAGCGGCCGCGTTGGGAGGAGCGGGGGCACCCTTCCGGCCACTTGGCAGGGCGGCGCAGGACAATGACTGCGGGACCGGGTGGAGGCGAGACTCCGGCCATGGAGGCGGGAGGCTGCCGCTACCAGTTTCGGATTCTGCTGCTGGGGGACGCGGCTGTAGGCAAAACGTCGCTGCTGCGGCGCTACGTGGGGGACGCGCCCGAGACGGAGCTCCAGTCCGAGCCGACGGTGGGCGTCGAGTTCTACAGCCGCCCGCTGCAGCTGGAAGCCGGGCGGTGGGTCAAGCTGCAGCTCTGGGACACCGCGGGCCAGGAGCGTTTCAGGTGCGGGATGGGGCAGAGTGCTGTGAATACGAGGTGGGTGTAGGAGGGAAGAGAAGGGGAGAAATGAGTAGGTGAGGGACCTCGGTTCGGGGATCAGTGCCGGTCTAGCTGGCCGTGGAGATCCCTCAGCGGGGTCAAGCCACAGTGGCCCAAAAGTAGAAGTCTGGGTGTCCCTGCCCTGGGGTTCGGGTCCTTCACTCTTGAGTCATTCACCCGACAAATACAGCTGGGTAGGCCAAGCCCCTGAGTCAGATGCTTGAGACCTGGTCGTCCCTCCCACAACAGCCCCCAGAGGAACATTCAGGCCTTGGGGACAAGGGAGAAGGACCAGACATTGAACCCTGGGGGATGAGTGATGTGGGTGCTGGGGGAGCCCACAGGAGCACAGGGCAGGAAGGTCAAGGAGATGGGAGAGGAGGAGAGATTTGTGTTGGCCTTGAAGGAGGCATAGGAGTTTGCCAGACAGAGGACCGGGAAGCAGACCTTCACAAAGGAAAACACTAGGCCTCCTCCAGGAATGGAGAACTGGTCCGGAGAGTATGTGACTGAAACTTGCTCCTTCACTGAGAAGCACGCAGTGTCTTGGGAGAGGGACAGAGTGCAGATACAGAATCATGAGGCAGTGTGAAATGAGCTATAACGGGCAGTGGGGAAGGCGGGGAGGCCAGTCAGTGGATGCAGGGGAGGTTCTGCCTCTGGGGGGGTCTTGAAGACATAAGCCTCCCAGCTTACTCCCCAATCCCATCAGGTGCATCACCAGGTCTTTTTACCGAAATGTGGTGGGTGTCCTGCTGGTTTTTGATGTGACAAACAGGAAGTCCTTTGAACACATTCCACACTGGCACCAGGAGGTCATGGCCATGCAGGGCCCCAACAAGGCAATTTTCCTGCTGGTTGGCCACAAGAGTGACCTACAGAGCACCCGCTGTGTCTCGGCCCAGGAGGCAGAGGAGCTGGCTGCCTCCCTGGGCATGGCCTTCATGGAGACCTCAGCCAAAAATAACTGCAATGTGGACCTGGTTTTCGACACACTCGCCGGCGACATCCAGCAAGCCCTGCGGCAGGGGAACATCAAGTTGGAGGAGGACTGGGGGGGCATTCAGCTCATCAATAAGACTCAAATCCCTAGGGTCCCCAGCCGGCGGCAGCGTGCAACCCCATGCCAGTGCTGACTCTGGAAGGGAAAGGGTTGAAGCACCGCCAACCCCAGAAGTGCTGGTGGGATGGAGAGTCTCTCTCCGAAGGGCAAAGGGCAGAATCTACCCTAAGCGTTCATATAAACAGTATTCTGGCACAGTCGTGGCTCCTGGATTTTGGGGTCTTTGAGCTCAGCTCCTTTCCACTAGAAAGGTCCAGATGCAGTTGTGCAGCTTCCTGTTCTTGAGCCTGTTTAAAACACCCTACCTGCCCGGCTGGTGTAGCTCAGTGGATTGAGCGCGGGCTGGGAACCAGGGGGTCCTGGTTCGATTCCCAGTCGGGGCACATGCCTGGGTTGCAGGCCAGGTCCCCGGTGAGGGCCATGTGAGAGGCAACCATACATTGCTCTTTCTCCCTCCCTTCTCCTCTCTCTAAAAATAAATAAAATCTTTAAAAAAAAAAAAAAACACCCTTGAGGGGATGGGGGTGCATGAATGAGATAATGGGGGGATATGCTCAGCCAGAACCTGCCACATGCTGAGAACTGAATGACATGAACTGTCATCACCACCTTCTCTGGGCTGGGACGCTGAGACGCTGAGTCTGTACGCCGCTGCACAGGTGAGGACGGCTGTGGGAAACTTCAGCAGGAGCCTGGCTCGGAGCCTCCTTACATCCTCAGGCTTGGTTGGATGCATCTGAGTGTGAGATTTAGGTGTGGTTGTTGCTGTCCAGTGCCCCTGGACTGGATATGGATCTGGGAGGCAGGACTGAAAAGCTTATGTCTTCCTCTTCACTACCTTTCCCACCCCACCCCCCACCCCAAGCTGCTGGGAGTGCTCTGGGACAAGGAGCCCCTCAGGTGCAGCCCACATCCAATGTCGATCTAATGGGAGAAGAGTAATCAAAAGCCTGGCCTTCTTGTCCCAACTATAAACAAGTCTGAAGGTCAAACCCCTGCTTTATTACTCATTATGGGGTCCATTGTAGCCACTATTGTTATATCACAGATAAATCCTCCCTCCCTCTGCTCAATCCTGCTTCCTTCCTTTCCTCCCCCAAGCAGGCATTGATTTCAATAATGCCTTAATACAGTTGGCCCTTGAACAGCA